>PVHX01017933.1:0-38534 GCA_004024805.1 Geosciurus inauris
TGTTAAAATATTTTGCCATGATCTACACCCCACTGATCTATATCCCCTGCCCTTTTTTCCTTCTTTCCTTCTTTCTTTCCTTCTTTCTCTCCCCTCCCTCCCTCCCTCCCTCCCTCCCTCCCTCCCTCCCTTCCTTCCTTCCTCCTTCCTTCCTTCCTTCCTTCTTTCCTTCTTCTTTCCTTCTTTCCTTCCATCATTGCATTTTCTCTGGTACAAAACACAGTGAGAAGTTCTTATGGTTTGGATATAAAGTGTTCCCCCAAAACTTCTTGTGTTGGAAAACATGATTACCAGTGTAACATTGTTCAGAGGTGAAAAGATGGGATTATGAGAGCTGTTACCTTATCAGTGGGTTATGAAAGCTATAACCATATCAGTGAATTAATCCATTGATGGATCAATAATTTGAATGGTATATCAAGAAAGAACAAATAAAAATAAATAAATTTATTGAGGAAATAATTTGAATGGACTGCTGGTTGGTAACTACAGGCAGGTAGGGCACAGCTGTAGGAAGAAGCTCATTGAGGGGCATGCCTTTGGTGGTTATATCTTGTCCCTGGCTCTTTGCATATATACAAGCATGCTTGCTTTCTCTGTTTCCTGGCTGCCATGACTTGAGCAACTTTCTCTGTCATATCTCATCTCAGGCCCAGAACAATGGAGTTGGCTGACCATGGACTGAATCTCTGAACCCATGATCCCAAAATACACTCTTTCTCCTCTAAGTTGTTCTTGTCAAGTCTTTTGGTCACAGCAACAAAAAGCTGACTAATGCAGAAGCAATCACTGTATGTTTACGGGCTGCAAACAAACTGAAAATGCCAAACTTGGAATAGCTGTAGGAAAGCTGGAAGTAGTGGATGCTACTGTACCCACTGAAATAGCTCTTCTGCAGTGCAGAGCTGGGGGGTAACTGTGGTCTGCATTCTTCTTTAACCATTCTGCCATAATCTTCCCTAGAATAGGAGGAACTTGAAATGAGAGAAAGGATGCCAAGCCTTCTGGAATGGCTTTCTCACAGGTAGAGTTGTAGGGGAATTGGGTACCACTCTTCCTGTTCTTACTGAATTCCATAAATTTGTTTTAATTCCTTTGATCAATCTCCAGAGACTGAATGATTGGTGGTTTTGCCTAGTCTAATAGATATTTCCCTGGGAGTTTTGGTCTGACTCTGTTCCCTTACTTTTGAGAATAATGGCAGTGGTAGGATGGGGGAATATAGGCAGACACAGAAAAGAGTAAGAGAGAGAGAAGGAAGCAATGTGGGAAGGAGAGCTGTGAAGCAATATGCTTGCTACATTTTTTAAAAAAGTTTGAACAGGTGACCATTATAAACAATAGAGATCCCATATTGACCATAGAGTTAATCTTCACAAAATAAGAGCTGAGTTTAAAATGGCACTCCACTAAAATTTGTTGCAAAGTGATACTACATCTTAATAAGAGATGTTGACCCAACTCTGTAAAGTATTATAGTATGTATTCCAGTCAAATTGAAGATTTCTAGGGTAGCCAGAGGCAGAGAAGGAAAATAAATGGACCAAAGCTGGAAGCATCTCTGAGGCTTTATAACCCAGGGGACCCAGGCAGTTAGGACTCTAATTCCTCTGTGTGTGTGTGTGTGCTGGAAATTGAACCTAGGGGCTTTACATTTCTGTAGCAGAAAACACAATTCTGGGATCCCAGGAGCTCATGGCATTATAGTTAGGTTTGTCTCCTAGTATTGGGAGCCAGGGAGGGATTGATTCTGGATCTAGTGCAATTTGACTTTGGGTACAGTACCTTCTGGGGAATGCTAGTGCTTAAAATTAAATATTTTGGGTTAAAAATCAGCATCCTTGAGTGGCTGTAAGAAACAGGCATTATTAATAATATGTGTCTTAGCAGAACCATGCACGTGATCTGAGATACATCATATTCTCTCTGTATTTGTTTCTAGCTGATTCCTTCATTTGTTACCTTGGAAACAGTTAGAAACCACTTAAAGCCTGGGAGGGAAGACTTTATACCTTCACGAATGTTTTTCTTTAATCAGATGGCTTTTCTCCTAATATCGGGAATTGCTACTTTGCAGATTCACATTGTACTTTTTGTAAATGCTAGTCTCTGGAATCAGGCCACATTAGTGATCTCTGCTCTATCTGGCTGTGGTAGTTATACTGAAGGAATAAGAATAAGATGTGATGTGTTATTATGAAAGAAGAATTCCTAGCAGTTTTGAAAAGAATGGGACTTTGAAATATTAGCCTGGGTGAAGTGCTTTCTGGAGAACTTGGTCAGAAAGCATGTCAGACCTTAATGGGGTCATGGGAAGTATTTTCATAGCCAGTAACAGATAAATGTCAGAAATATAATGTTGAACAAAAGAAATCAGACACATGTAAGTACATACTGTACGATTCCGTTTATATAAAGGTTAAAAACAGGCAAAACTCATCTGTGGGGGTAGAAGTCAGGATGTAGTTGTCCTGATTGAGAGGAATGGGTAGTTAGAAGGCAAGCATAAAGGGGTCTTCTGGGACGCTGGTCACCATTGATTGAGATGGCCATTGAATACATTTGTATGTTTTATTTATGAACATTTATTGAGCTGTACGCTGTGGACTGTATAGTTTTTTGTATGTATGTTATACGTCAGTATAAAATTAGAAAAGAAAATATTTGTAGTAGGTTGGCTCTACATAATTGTGTTCTATTCCTCTTCTCTGGCGGAATACTAGATTATTATTTCTGATAATGAATAATTTTATATGTACTGACATGGAGCTGTTATTAAATGGTTAAAGATTCTCAGAAAATTATGTCTCATTTATGTAAAAATAAAACACTATGTATGTATGCTTCTTTAGGTATATAAAATATCTGGAAGGATATATACTGAAAACACATGCTCTTCAAATTATGATAGGTTATGTTCCTGTAAGTTGAAAATACCCTAAATTGAAAATGCACTCAATATACCTAACGTACTGAACATAACTTAGCAACACAGTACACAATAGAGTATCTCTTGTTTACCCTCATGATTGCATGGTTGACTAGGAGCTAAGGTTCCTGACACTACCCAGCATTGTGAAGTAGTATTTTACTGCATATTGGGAAAAGATTACAATTCAAAATTCAAAGTATATTTCCTGCAGAATGCATGTGGCTTTCTTACCATTGTAAAGTGAACAAATGATTAGTTGAATGATTATAATTCAGGCACTGTCGTCTAATAACCGTGGTTAGCCTTGAGGATTAGTTTGTGGGAACATTGAACTTTTAAATTGTATCTTTTTAAAAAAAATGTTTTTAGTTGTAGTTGGACACAGTAACTTTATTTTATTTATTTTTATGTGGTTCTAAGGCTCGAACCCAGTGCCTCACATATGCTAGGTGAGTGGTAGACCCTGAGCTACAATAAACATTATTTTAAGAAGTGAATTCCAAATAGTATTTTAAGGGCAAATGGAATGAAAAAAGTAATGTTGTTCTTCTGGTAAAATCTCCAAAGTGTCCTTAAAAGAAGAAAAAGAGTTGTGGAAAAAATTAAGACATCCTCCAACAAGAAGAACTAACATAGTTCTACCTTATTATACCCCAGAGTGTGAGGCAGATTTTGATGACTTTGAAAAAACAAAGTGAATGTGAGTACTTAATGCAAAGTAGAACTAAGTTGCCTTCCTAATTCTCCTTTTAGTTGATCCAGAGTACCAGAAGGAAGCTGAACAGAGACATCGAGAATTGGCAGCTAAAGCTGGAGGATTCAATGACTTTGCAACTTTAGCTGTTATCTTTGAACAGTGCAAATCAAGGTATGTGAGGTAGTCCTTTGTACTGGAAGATACTAGTTTTGATCTATAGCTCCAGAATGTACTTATTCTTGTGATGTTAAATACTAAAGTTCAGTGGGGATGATACTGACCTCAAGGTGTTTTGAATATCAGTAAGATTATGTCAGGTGAAGATTACTTCTTAGGCATATTGATTTTCTTTTTTCTTCTCTTGTCAGATCTTTCCTAAAAATAATGTTACAGAATTTTGCTTCTTTATAGGTAATTCATATAAGAAAATGATTGGATATTTGTTCATGCATATGTGTGAAAAGACATGTATTTACAATTTAATTTTTAATTAAGAGGAATTAACACAAATTTGGTTTTTCAAACTTCCTAAAGTGTTTTTTAGTAGTTGAACAGGTCTGATAAAAAAGCTGACAATTGCTTATTGGTTTCTACTCTCGTAATAGAAGTGAGAATGTTAGAGCCAGGAATTAGGCACATGCTTATAATTCAGGCTACTTGGGAGGCTAGGGTAGTAGGATTGCCAGTTTGAGGCCAGCCTGGGCAACTTAGTGAGATCCTGTCTCAAAAAATTTTTTAAACATCTGAGGATGTAGCTATGTGGTAGAGCACCTCCCTGAGCTCAGTAGTACTGGGGGTTGGGGGAGAAAAGAAATAAGAAATGAGAATGTTAGATTGTCTTTTACTATAAATATTTTCAAGTGATCAGTATTTTTATTTTCTAGTGGAGCTCCAGCTTCATGGTGCCAAAAACATTGGATTCATTGGAGGTGCTTATTTTCTGCATTTCGTGTGGAAGCCCAACTTCGAGAACTAATCAGGAAGCTTAAACAGGTCATTGCTATATTTTTTTTTCTTGAGTAGCACTTTTGACCTATATTTTCCATATTGAACTTTAACTGATACATGAATAATTACTTTTTACTACCTTCTCTTTCTGTATACAGCCATCTCCCTGACCCTATGAATGATTCCTATTAGTAATAAACTCATCTGCAGAAATGAGGATATTTTAAAATAGTTTTACTGAGATATAATTGATATGCAGAAAAATGCATATATTTAAAATGTATAATTTTGACATCTGTATAGACCTGTGAAACCATCCACTATAATCAAGATAATGAACATACCTGCTTCCCAGAGTTTCATCGTGTCCTATAGTAATCCATTCATCTCCCCCTCATAGGCTCCCCTTTCCCTCCTTACCCAGGCAACCACTAATCTGCTTTTTGTCATTGTACATAAGTAGACATTTTCTTGTGTTTTATGTATATGAAATCATAAGGAATGTACCTTTTTGGGAGGGGGTCTGGATTCTTTTTACTCAGCATAATTTTTTTCAATCTTATTCTTTTTTATTGTGGTAGAGTATATAACCTAAAATGTATCATTTTTTTAAAAATATTTTTTCAGTTGTAGATGGACACAATGTCTTTATTTTATTGCTTTGTATGTGGTGCTGAGGATCAAACCCAGGGCCTCACGCATGCGAGGCAAGCACTCTACCACTGAGCTACAATCCCAGCCCCAAATTTATCATTTTTAAGTGTACCTTGGCATTAGGCATGGTGGTATGGTATGTGCCTGTACTCCCAGCAACTCTGGAAGCCGAAACATTTCAAGTTTGAGACCAGCCTCAGTGACTTAAATATACAGTGTCAATAAGTACATTCTCAGTGTTGTATGATCTTTGCTACCTTTCTATCTCCAGATAGAAAAAAAAAGTTTTTCCAGAACATTTTTATCATCCCATAGCTGAAACTCTGTACCTATTAAACAATAACTCTCTATTCTCCCTCTTCCTGTTCTCTAGCAACCAATATTTTCTGTCTTCTCATTTTAAATAATGTTTTTGATTTGCTTTGCCTTTATACTCACTAATCTTTTCTTTTTCTTTTTAAAGTATTTTTTTTTAGTTGTTGATGGACACAATGTCTTTATTTTATTGCTTTGTATGTGGTGCTGAGGATCGAACCCAGGGCCTCACACATGCGAGGCAAGCACTCTACCACTGAGCTACAATCCCAGCCCCACTAATCTTTTCTTTTGCAGTGTCTAATCTGACGTAAATCCCACCGATGGTATTTTTTATCTTTAGATAATGTTCATTTCTAGACCTGGAAAGTTTTTTTCAGGTCTTTACTTAACTTTTTCTTTCTTCCTTTTTTTTTTTTATGGTGCAGGGAATTTAACCCATGACCTCATGCATACTAGCAAGCCTTTTACCACTGAGCTGTATACTCCTAGCCCTCCACTTAACTTTTTGAGCATAATGTAATCCATTTATAATATGTATATAATAATATCTGTGTCAGTTCTGAGTTGATTTTGCTTGGTTGATTTATGTCCTCATTATGGGTTGTATTTTCCTATTTCTTCACATGCTTGGCAATTTTTAAATGGATGCCAAACCTTGTGAACTTTATCTTGCTGGGTGTTCTTATTCTAGTTATTAAAAACTGGTTTGTTTTTTTTTTTGGGTGCGGTCTTGCTTACAAGATTTGTTATGTGGAGCCAGGCATGGTGGCGCACGCCTGTAATCCCAGCACTTTGGGAGGCTGAGACAGAAGAATCACAAGTTTAAAGCCAGCCTCAGTGACGGCAAGGTGCTAAGCAACTCAGTGAGACCCTGTCTCTAAATAAAACACAAAATAGAGCTGAGGATGTGGCTCAGTGGTAAAGTGTCCCTGAGTTCAATCCCCAGTACCACCAAAAAAAAAAAAAAAAAAAGTATTTATTATGTGGGATCAAAACAGTGCTCAGTATAAAGGTAGTTATTCCCTACTTCTAAAGCAAAACCCTTCTGTGTACACTACATAAAACCATATGAATTATGAGATATTCTAGCTGACTTACAGGGGCAGGTACCATTCTTTGCCAGTGTGAATATACCTCCCTGGCTAGTAGTTTCCTCACATTCATAAACTAATCCATACTCCGCTGAACACTTGAGGACCTTCTGCAGATCTTTGGAGTTCTATGTGTAGTTCTCTTTGTTATTGTAAATTTCAGTCACCTTTGTCTTCCTGGTCTTTCAGCTGTGTCTCCTCAACTTAGGGAGTTCTCTTTGTTCCATTTGGGGTTTTCTTTTTTGTGCCTTGGTCTAAGAAAGACTGTAGTAGTCATTGGACTTGCTTCATTTCCTGTTTCTCAAGGGTGACTATGATTTGTTGCCTGATATATATGGTATTCTGGAAATCATTATTTCATACATTCTGTCTGTCTTTTGATTATTTCAGGTGGAAGGGTAAATCTAGTTCTTCTTACATTATATTGGCCAGAAACAGAAGTCTTCAAAAATATGGATTTTTCAAAATAAAAGATAATTTTGAATTGTTCTGTGAGATTTACCACTGAATATATATTCTATCTACAGCAAAGTGATTTCCCAAGAGAGACCTTTGAAGGCCCTAAACATGAAGTACTACGGAGATGTCTTTGTGCAGGCTATTTCAAAAATGTAGCTCGAAGGTAAGCAATATAAGCTTGAGGGCTGGATCAAGAAATACTACTATATTTGGTTATAATACTGAACTATTTAATATTAAAGATTGGAGATTCAATTTAAGTTCTGAGGTGATGATGACTTCAATTATGAGCTGTTTCATAATTGTCACTTGTACAGGGGGAGCTGCTTTGGCCCAGAGTGGGAGGAAAGTGTATGTAGGGCAGGTCCAGCATGAGTTATTATCACCTAAGACAAGTAACAAGGATTTTCTTGTCGAGATGTGGCCCCATATGGACTGTGAGAGCCAAAAAGGTTGAGGATAGCATAGGGAAGGGGTAGCTTGACAAGGAATGTCAGACCTTAGATAGCCTGTGGAGGGGTTATTTGATCTGGCATGTGAGGATCTGAGGGTAGTGATAATCTTCATAGGCAAGGGATAACCCTGGGTATGTGAAATTCATTATATACAGAGGAATGGATCATATAACTAAGTATATTGAAAATTAGAGTTAGAAATATTGAAAGTGAGAAAACAAAAGCAATTTCTGAGTTGATTTGGAATTTCAAGTTATCATAATGAAGTTATGATGGTACTTGATGGACAAATGGATAAATTGATATGGGAATAACAATGGTGTGTGTATTAAGTATTTGCATGTATGTAAATAGTGTACACATATACCCTAGGTCTGAGAGGGACTGGGAGCAAGTCAAAAGAAAGACTTCTCCAGCACCACAGAAAGAAAGACCGGAAGTATTCCAGAATGAGGGAGACTCTTTTACATGGGACATGTAAAGTAAAGGCAATGTATGATCTGAACTCAGTCCATTTGCTTTAAAGGATATCATTAGGACAGCTGGTGAAACGTCGGTGATGGCATCTGAGGATTAGATGTTAATAATGCATCAGTGTTAATTTCCTGGTTTTATTTATTTATTTTTTAAATATTTTTTTTTAGTTGTAGATGGACACAATGTCTTTATTTTATTGCTTTGTATGTGGTGCTGAGGATCAAACCCAGGGCCTCACGCATGCAAGGCAAGCGCTCTACCGCTGAGCTACAGTCCCAGCCCCAATTTCCTGGTTTTAATAGTTGAATTATAGCTATGTAGTAGAATGTCCTTGATTATAGGAAATGCGCGCTCAAGTTTTGGGGGATGGTAGGTGGGATATCAGGTTGGCAACTTACTCTTAGTGATTTAGGTAAAAAAAAGTTTTTGTACTGTACTTCTCACTTTCCTTTAAATTAAGATTTTTTTTTTTTTTGAGAATTTAAAAAAATACAATGTCTTGGTTACCTGCCATGTGCATGCAAACACCAGGCAAGTACTGAAGATAGAAAGGTGGAGTAGAATATGAGTCCTGGCATCATTCATTTTTTTTAATGTATTTTTTTTTTTAGTTGTAGATGGACATAATACCTTTATTTGATTTATTTATTTTTATGTGGTGCTCAGGATCAAACCCAGTAAGTACCTTACATGTGCTAGGCAAGCGCGCTACAACCTCAACCCTCTGGCATCATTCTTTTTTTTTTTAAATATATATATATATTTTTTTAGTTGTTGATGGATCTTTATTTTATTCATTTATTATTTATATGTGGTGCTGAGGATCGAACCCAGTGCCTCATGTATGCTAGGCAAGCATGCTACCACTGAGCTACAGTCCCAGCCCCCCTGGCATCTTCTTGATGATACTTAAATCTAGTAGAGGATACAGATAGATAAGTGAATAATTATAAGGCAATCTGATCTGGGCTAGAAGAAGAATATATATAAAATACTGCAGGAAATCACTTACAAGTTAGACTAGGGCTATTACTTCGACAAAGTTTTTAGATTGACATTTATGTATCGAAGTGTAGACAAGGATAAGAATTTGAAGTTAAGTATATGTATTGGAAAAATGATATGAGATTTTCTAATTGTCAGACTTTAGTGAAAAAGTCAACCCTTTGAACACAGATGTAACATAATAAAAAATAAAGAGTACTGTATTCAAGACAGAAGACATATGCAGGACTTAGTTTCACCATGCATTAGCGATCTTGAGATGGCTAGCTAGTTTATTTGAGTCTCAGTTTTGACCTTTGAATAAAGTGCATGGCTCTCAAAGCTCATAGGTTGTTTTGAGCATTTGCTATGAAAACATTTTGGTTACTCTTAAGCACAAATACAACATTATCATTACTATTACTAATTATTGACCTGAAATGCTTATTCTTAATTGAAATGACTGTTTAACTTGTATCATTGATTTGAAATGAATTGGTAGAGGATATAGTGTTAGTTGAACAAATTAAAACCTCTGGGCAGTTTCTTAAGTTCTAGGTGCCTGGCTGCTGCATACTTATGATGCCATGTGGAAGCCAAAGCTGCAGCCTCCTGCATGGCCTCTCTAGCCATCCATGGCATCTCAAATGAGAGCTGTCAAGCCAGTACCAGCAGCTCGGCTGCCAGTAGTGATCCTACATCTGTAGTTGGCTCACCTGTTGCTGTACCCCTGCAGCCAAATTTGATACCCCAAATGGCATCCACCGCAACTGGTATAGTATAGGCTCTACTTTTGGGCAAATGTTGGATCATGCCGTCATTGGGGACTTCAGTGGAGGACATCATGCTGAGCCTTCAGGCCTGACATCACTTACCAGGAGCCTCTGGGAGCCCAGCTGGCATAGCACCAGCAACCATTTGGCCTTTGTTCCTATGAGATAAAACAGTTTTTGTAGTGTGTGCAGAAACAGGGTGATGTGATGTTAAGCTTTGAGAGTTTTAGTGAAGTGCTGACAGACTTGCAAATGGATTAGTCTAAGAAACTGAAATTTAACAAATGGAATATCAGCTTTCTTACCAAGTTACTTTAGCATAAAAATGTAATTAATAGTGACAGTATTAAGTGTAAAACTTCAGTTAAACTTATTATTAATAGCTTTATTGCTTCAGCAATGGAAGAGGGTGTTTATGCTGTATAGTAGTCACTGAGATAGTAAAAATTTGGGTATGGGCAAGTATTTGTGTGGCTTCCTCAAACCAACTGTTGTGATGTTTCTTGGTATGAAATGATTTTCTTCAAAAAAGAAAAATAAAAATGTAAGCTTCTACTTATTGTGCTGTTTATAGTAGGACATACTATAATTGTTCATTTTGGTACTTAATGTTCTGTTCTACTTCATTGTTTTAC
Source organism: Geosciurus inauris (assembly GCA_004024805.1). NCBI lineage: Eukaryota > Metazoa > Chordata > Mammalia > Rodentia > Sciuridae > Geosciurus > Geosciurus inauris. The sequence goes on from PVHX01017933.1 coordinate 10,424, forward strand.
TGTTCTGGTCTTTTTCTATTTTAGATCTGTGGGGAGAACTTTTTGCACAATGGACGGGCGTGGAAGCCCAGTTCATATTCATCCTTCCTCAGCAGTAAGTACTTTATTTTTAATGAAAGGAAGGCATTTATAAAGATGTAGGAATAAATAATATACAAATGTCACTTACTTTTCATTTTGAGGTTAAATTTACATGTATCTATATTACATAAACTTGTAAGGGTATTAGTTGGCTCATGCCTCCTGTTGGAATGAAGAAGATAGGAATTAATTCAGAAAGATTTGGGAATTAAATCAGAAAGATTTCAACATTAGTTGGTCTAATGTAGAATAGGGTAGGTTATTGAGTTATCGTCCTTAAATGAATTCTTTTGTGTAGCTTCATGAACAGGAAACCAAACTTGAATGGATCATTTTTCATGAGGTATTAGTTACCACCAAAGTCTACGCAAGAATTGTGTGTCCTATCCGTTATGAATGGGTGAGAGACTTGTTACCCAAGTTGCATGAATTTAATGCACACGATTTGAGCAGTGTGGCCCGTCGGGAAGTGAGGGAAGATGCAAGAAGGAGATGGACAAATAAGGAAAACGTAAAGCAGCTGAAGGGTGAGTGAATTATTTGTTCTTCTCTTAGCTACTATGCCATACTTAGTTTCCCAGTAGTGCTTTACTATTTTTATTTTGTTTATAAAATTTTGTGAATTAATAACCTCAGAACATCTTTCCAAGAGGCTTTTTCCTGAAATACTAGATACCCAGATCAGAGGCATAAACAGTTGTAGTACTGAACTAGGACAGAAAGCTTATTTATCAGCTCACATACACAAAAAGATTTTTGATAAAACTTTTTTTTTTTGGTACTAGGGATTTAACCCAGGGTACTTACCACTGAGCCACATCCCCATCCCTTTTCTTTTTTTCTTTTTTTTTTTTTTGAGACAGGGTCTCACTAAGTTGCTTAGGGCCTCGCTAAGTTGCTGAGGCAGCTTTGAACTTGTGATCCTCCTACCTCAGCCTTGTATGTGCCACTGGTCCTAGCTCAATAAAACTTTTTTTTTTTAAAATATGTATATATTTTTTAGTTGTTGATGGATTTTTATTTGATTTATTTATTTATATGAGGTGCTGAGAATCAAACCCAGTGCCTCACACATGCTAGGCAAGTGCTCTACCACTGAGCCACAACCCCAGTCCTCAATAAAACTTTCTGATGGATCATATTGAATTATCCTAATTTAACATAACTGGGAAATGTAATGGTGAAAAGTTTTGCACTACAAATCATAGAAGGGTCTTTAGAAATATTAGCCACTAGGTATTTTATTGCACTGTTATGCTAAATATACACTATACCACTGAGCTATATTCTTGGCTATGTGCTCTTAGTTTTTAACCACAGACTACATAATTTTGGGGGGTTTTTTTGTTCTGTTTCTGAGGTACTGGGGATTGAGCCCTGGACTTTGTGCATGCTAAGCAAGCACTCTACCACTGAGCTACATCCCCAACTCACATTATTTATTTATTTATTTATTTTATTTCTTTAATATTTTTTAGTTGTTGATGGACATACTGTCTTTATTTTTATTGCTTTGTATGTGGTGCTGAGGATCGAACCCAGAGCCTCACGCATGCGAGGCAAGCGCTCTACCGCTGAGCTACAATCCCAGCCCACATTATTTATTTTGATGGAGCAAAATATAATTTTCTTTTTTTTCCTTTTCTTTTTTTCATTTTTTTTTGTAGTTGTAGATGGACACAATATCTTTATTTTATTTATTTTTATGTGGTGCTGAGGATCAAACCCAGTACCTCATGCATGTGAGGCAAGTGCTCTACCACTGAGCCATAATCCCAGCCCTCCTTTTCTTTTCTTAACATTGAAAAGTCAGAGCATCTTTTTCTCTTAATTCTACTAGTATTGAATCTCAAAACTAAAGTTTTATTGGATTAATTTGTAATATTTTCAGATGGAATATCAAAAGAAATCCTAAAGAAAATGCAAAGAAGAAATGATGACAAATCTATATCAGATGCACGAGCTCGTTTCCTTGAGAGAAGGCAGCAGAGGACACAGGACCACAGTGACACACTGAAGGAAACAGGCTAAGCGGTGAACCCTCCAATCAGGAAGTAGGAAAAGCAGCCAGGAAATGTGCTTCTATTTTACCAGTTATTTCAGACAGCACTATGAAGAGGAAGTGGTCAGGATTGGTTATTAGCCTATGAGCTAAAAGCAAATCAAAGTTCACTGATACCAACAAGTGGAATTTTGAAAGAAAAGATTGGATTGCATGGTCATAGACATTGATACATGAAACCAATGAAAGACAATACATGTAATATTTTCCTCACTTCAATTTTGCTGGCCTTAACTGGTATCAAACGCTGTCATTGAGATATTTTCAGAGAACATTGAGTTGTATTTAATCAGCGTGTATTCCATTTGCATTGAAGCATTAAAAATTATTTTCCTTAAATCTCTTTAAGGCCTTCTTGTTGCTATTAGAATAGTGTTATATCAGGTATGTGACCATTTCCTTCAGAAGGCTGAACATAAGAGGTTTTTACTCAGCAATACTTAGATGTCTAACTGTTTAATTGCTACAGAGCTTTATAGATATTTAGAGAAAAGAATCAATTAGTAAATAAAATTGCCTATGTCAGGATTCTTTCTTGAATTAATATTAATCCTTAAATTGATTTTTCTGGGATTATACAAATTCCTTTTTATATAAAAATATATTGTTTGAAATAGTAGCTATAGCCATTAACCAAAGGACAGATGATATATATATATATATATATATATATATATATATGTATGTATGTGTGTGTGTGTGTGTGTGTGTGTGTGTGTGTGTGTATATATATATATATATGTAGGTTCTTTTTTAGCTGTACCTACATACTTGTATCAGCACCATGTATGTAGGTGTGGTAGTGCTCTCAAGCAACCCCTTCACGCGGCCTACTCTCTTGCTTCCAGCTGCTTGGGTAGGACCATTTAAACATCTATTATGTTGATCTTGAGATGGGATTTCAAAGCAGCCAACACTCTTTCACCGGTGTTTCAAATTGGAACCTTGAGGCTAAGTTAGTATTACACTCAGGCCACACTCAGCACTTGCCTACTCTTGTTTACTGCCTTGTATTCTAGTTATTTGTGTATTTGTCTATCTCCCTCACTAGATTATACGCTCCTTGTGGGCAGGGACTATGTCTTTTTCACCTTTGTATCTTTCATGACACCTAGCATAGTGCTTTACACATAGTAGTCACTCAATGTTTGTTAAATAAAGCTTTTAGTGTCATTAAAACCTAAAAGATGGTAAATGTGTGTTTTTAGATATTTTTGTGTAAGAACCAAGAGTCTGAATTTCTTTTAGTATAACCAGCTGCTCAACTAGAAAGTTTTTCCTTTGGCATCTAAACAGCTTTATGTCCAGAACTAGAAACTAAAAGTGTTTTGTTGTTGTTCTGCAGTACTGGGAATTGAACCCAGGGCTTTGTGCGTGCCAGGCCTTCAAGGGCTGTGTCCTTAGCCTTCGAAGGCCTTTCTTGAAAAAAATCATGAGGACCCAAATCCCTATGCCTTTCCTTGAAGGTGAGTGGTGATTGTTTCACTGAACATTTTCAGCATTTGTTCACTTTTATCTTAAGTGTTCTAGACACTGTCTCAGCACATTAATTGTTTAGTCTTGTCAGTTTGTCTTCTTAGGTGTGTGTTGTGTTTCCTTAAATGTGGTAGAAGTATGTGCGTATTCTTAAAAAGAGAGCTCTTTTTTTTTGGGGGGGGGGTACTGGGGATTGAACTCAAGGGTACTTGACCAGTGAGCCACATTCCCAGCCCTATTTTGTGTTTTATGTAGAGACAGGGTCTCACTGAGTTGCTTAGCACCTCGCCATTGCTGAGGCTGGCTTTGAACTCGCGATTCTCCTTTCTCAGCCTCCCTAAGTGCTGGGATTACTGGCTTGCGCCACCGCACCTGGCTTAACTCAGTATTTATTAAGCACACATTCTAAATATATAGTCTGTATTCAGATTTCATCAATTGTCCCAATAATATCTTCTAGTTGGGGATTCATTCAAGGATCTTGTATTGTATTTAGTTTGTTTTAATCTTGAAAAGAGCCTTAGTCTTCCTTTCTCCTTTCCATCATTGACTCCCTCTGCCCCCATAATATAGGCTACAGTGATTGTATAGAAGATCTTCAATTTGAGATTCTTTAATGTTTCTTTGTGGTTAGGTGTATTTGACTGGAATATTGCATGAGTGATACAGTCTTTTCTGAGTATAACATCTGAAGGTATGTGGTATTTGCCCATTATCAGTGATAATTAGTTCTTTGGAGGAGGTCACTGGGGATTGAACCCAGGGTGCTCTACCACTAAGCTATACCCCTAGCTCTTTTATTTTTTATTTTGAGATAGAGTCTTCCTAAATTGCTGAGACTAGCCCCAAACTTGTGATCCTTTTGCCTGAGCCTCTGAGTTGCTGGGATTATAGGCATCTTAATTTTTATTATTTGGTTAGGGTTTTTTTTTTCCTTCAGTCTAGTTACTCCTCATAAGTAATTTGATAGGGAAGTACTTTCAGATTATATAAAATATCCTCATAAAATATGAGGATTTATCATCAATTGATGATTTTTGCTTGAATCAGTTTTATTTTTATGGTTGCCAGTTGGTGTTTATTTAAAAAATTCATTTCTATATTTATTTGTTGGTAGTATATTGTAAGGAAGAACATTCCTTAAAGGATGAATCTCCAGTAAACAGATGGATGCCTGGAACAGCATAGATCAAGACTAAATTGGAAAGATGGGGAGATGTTTGAGAGGATTGGCAAACAGTCCAGTTTATTTGGTACATAGAGTTATACATAGAAAGGATAGTAGGCTGAAAATGTTGGTTGAGGTCATACTGTGTCAAGCTTTGATAGCCAATCTTTTTGAACTTTTCTGTGGGATATATGGATTTGTTAGAGGGAAATTACATCATTACAGTTGTTTTTGTTGTTGCTTTTGTTTATTTATTTTTGGTACTGGGGATTAAACCCAGGGGTGCTTTCCCACTGAGCCATTACTCCCCAGCCCTTTTTATTTTTTATTTTGAGACAGATTCTTACTAAGTAATTTGCTGAGGCATGCCTCAGACTTGGAATCCCCTGTGTCAACCTCCCAGGCTGCTAGGTGGCATGCACCATGCACCCAGTGTTTTGAATTAATTGTGGCAATTGCAATTTTCATTGAAAATGCTCTAAGAGGAGTAGTATCAAAGGAATGCTTGATCCTTATTAAGGCAAAAAGAAAGAGCCTTCAGAAAAGGTAGTGGTTTTAAAGGAGTTTCTTCTTAAAAGAATGTGAATTTACTTTCAAGTGACTAAAAGAAAATAAAGAAAAATTTTATAATAGAAAAACAGACAACGGACATGTTAGTTATTTCATCAAAAAGGAAATACAAATGGGCAGTAAATAAAAAATAATGAGCCCTATTAATAAGTAGGAAGATACAGATGAACATAACAGTGAGATGCCATTCATTACTATCAGATTGTCAACAGTTAATATTCCTGAAAAGTATTGGTATAGGAGAATAAATTGCTCTTAGAGAACATGTTGGTAATATCTAGCAAAGAAAGATGTGTACAACCTGTGACCAAATAAGAACATATGTAGATTTATGTCATAACAACTTTATGAGATTATATATACTTTTCCTCATAAAATTTGATTCTTAGAGGTTTAGCATCAATTGTTTATCTTTGTTTTTTAGGAGGGTAGGAGTATGGGCTTGAACCTAGAGGTGCTTTACCCCTGAACTACATTCCCAGCTCTTTTTAAGACCTGGCTTCAAAAGTTGCTTAGAGCCAGGCTTGGTGGCACACACCTATAATACCAGTGGTTTGGGAGGCTGATGCAGGAGGATCTTGAGTTCAAAGCCAGCCTCAGCAAAAAAGTGAGGCGCTAAGCAACTCAGTGAGACCCTGTCTCTAAATAAAATACAAAATAGGGCTGGGGATGTGGCTCAGTGGTCAAGTGCCCCCGAGTTCAAACCCCGGTACTAGAAAAAAAAAAAAAGTTGCTTAGGGCCTTGCTAAATTCTGATTCTGGCCTCAAACTTGTGATCCTCCTGCCTCAGACTCCCAAGCTGCTGGGATTACAGGCATGCCTGGCTAGCATCAACTGTTGATGTTAAATATAACATTTATAAATTTTCTATTTGCCTCAACAAATGTTTTCAGTGAACAGTGTGTACAGCTTCTGAAAATTTGTTTTTTTTTTTTCTGTTATGTTTGATAACATGTATTAAAATGCAATTTTTGAGAAAAAAAACATTTATAAAAATGTTAAAATACAGAATTCATTAAAATGCTAAACATACCATTGCTTTTGGTAGTAAAATACTGAAATGATACACACCTAGACATACATGCACACACATGGCTAAAATATAGCTATCAGTAGGGAATGGTTGAATACATTATGATAATATTCTTATGAGTTGAATTCTGTATAGCAGGGAAAGTAGTTTTTGAGGCTCCTGATGCTCCTAAATTCTTTTGCAGAACAGAGGAAACAGTTCACGTTCTTATCTGCAGTAGTAGAAGTGCACTACCCTTGAGGTCCCTCATATTCTAATAGGGAAAAAAAAACCCCGCAGGGCCTTATCTTAATTTACTTACTTAGATATTTAACACTTTCTCCATGTGTTCAAACTGTCTATGAGAAATAATAAAATTATCTGATTAATATTTGATAAAGCCAGATAATAAATACTTGAGGCTTTTCGGCTGTACAATCTCTATTGTAACTTCTCAGTTATTGTAGTATGAGAGCAACCACAGACAATGCATAAATGAATATCACTTTGTTCCAATAAAACTTTTATTAGAGAAAATGAAACACAGATTTCATATAATTTTTACTTATCAGGAAATACTTTTTTTGGGGGGGGGGGAAGTGTACCAGGGACTGAACCCAGGGCACTTACCACTAAGCCACATCCTCAGCTCATTTTTTATTTTTTATTTTGAGACAGGGGCTTGCTAAGTTGCAGACTGGTCTCAAATTTTCAATCTTCCTGCCTCAGCCTCCCAGTAGCTGGGATTACAGACATGTGCCATTGTACCTGGAAATGACTAGGTTTTTGGTTGGTTTTGCTTAATTTACTTTTATTGGTCATGACAGGATGAGGTAAGACATTTAAAAAATAATTTCTAGAGGCTGGGATTGTAGCTCAGCGGTAGAGCGCTTGCCTCGCATGTGTGAGGCCCTGAGTTGGATCCTCAGCATCACATGCAAAGCAATAAAATAAAGACATTGTGTCCATCTACAACTAAAAAAAAATTTTTTTAAATAATTTCTAGTGTGTATTAGGTTTAGGACATATTCAGATTGGACTGCATTTGTTAGGTGTACTATACAAAAACTGTTTATTGTGATGAACTTGAAGCCTTTAAAATTCAGTTGCTTTTCCTATAATCAACCTGTTTTCTCAAAGCCTTTACAAAAAAACAATGTCAAATGTTTAATTTTGCATTGTACTACTGAAAAATATTTGTTAAAGGTGCAAATTAAATTATAACTCCTTCAAGCTTTTATTTTTGATTTAGCCAAACCTTATTTGCCAAATGTCTTTAGATATTCCAAGGAAGAATTTATTACCATTAATAAAGTGTGTGCATTGCTATTGACACATTCCCAGAGTGTGAGAAAACTTCGAGATTGCCAAGGAAACTTGTTTTTGGGTCATGCTTTGCTTTTAATTGGAGACAGTAATGACTCTAGGAGGTTTAAAAAAAAGTACATATTTAGAAATGCGGGGGATTAACAATCATTTCCTCACTCTTACCCTCATTGCCTTTTTGCCCTATTCATCTTTCCAGCTTCCCATGACTTTAGTTTTCGGATGGGAAAGGGAGGTTGTGACTTGGCATTTGACTCCATATTGATCAGCGGGGTTAAAATGTTTCTGGGTTTTTCTGTCCATATTGCTCTGTGATGACTAGATTTATTTATTTATTTATTTATTTATTTTTTTGTACTGGAGATTGAATCCATGGGTGCTTTACCACTGAGCTACATCCCCAGCCCTTTCTGTTTTGAGACAGGGTCTCGCTATATTTAAAGCAACTTTCCTGAGATGGCTTTTTAAGGTAATGTCTTGAGCTGTTTCATTCCTCTGCTGGGATGTGATTTAACTTTTAGAAAATATGGGAGGGCCCTGTATAATGTGACCAGTTTCCAGCTTGGATTCCCACAGGGCTAATCTTGGCTTTTTACTTGGAACATGCTCAATGCTGATAAAGACTCACTGTAGCCAGGCATAGTGGCACAAGCCTATAATCCTGATTTGGGAGGCTGAGACAGGAGGATTGCAAGTTTGAGGCCAACCTCAGCCATGCAGGGAGACCCTATCTCAAAATAAAAAATAAAAAGGGCTCCTGGGTTCAATCCATGGTACAAAAAGAAAAAGAAAAAGAAAAACCCAAAAAACAAACCCTCAGGTCTATTTCATAGGAAAACAGAAAGACCATTAAGGTTTTTTCCCCTTGTTTTCTAATTCTTTCTTTTCATACTTTGTTGGGAGGTTGCCTATAATCTGCTTTGTACAGATCCAAAATAACAGTGGACACTATGTTGACCAAGACCCAAGCAATACTCATTTTCTTACTGGCATGTGATAGGCTTGCTGCTCAGAAAAGAGAGAGACCTAGTCTAATCCTGCTGGGATTCACATCAGTAGCCCTAGATGGGGCTGAGATGATTCAGAGCTGCTGTTTAAATGGGAAAACCAGTTATCTTACTTGGATAATGCTCAGATATATCTCTCATGGCTTCACTATAATCTCAATTGTAAATATTTGGTATAAGACATTAGTTTTGAAGTTCTGCTTTCAGTATTTGAGTTTGAATATCTGAAAGATGCCTTTGTGATTTTTGCAATTCAGCTAGCTCAAGCTTTTTTCATTTTTGAGGTACTGGGGATTGAACCCAGAAGCATTCTACCGCTGAGCTGTATCCCCAGCCCCTTTTTTATTTTTGAGACAGTGTCTCAATAAAGTGCTCCAGCCGCTGGGAATTTGTGATCCTCCTTGTCAGTCTTTGAAGTAGCTGGGATTACTGGCATGCAAGCTGGCCTCAAGCCGTTTTTCAAAGGTCAGTTTAAGGGGGGAGGGGGACCTTGGTGCCAGGGCTTATTAATATGAACAGCTACAGAGGAATCCTACAATAGGATTTTTTTGAGGTGTGAGGTGTTATTCTGTCAGGGATTTATACATATAAACAAACATACACACATCATAGTTCATATCCCGGCATAAAATATAAAGTTAGTGGCACAATATAGGTTTCCTGTATAGATTTTGAAAAGCTGGTACTCTTGGAAATAACAGACCAAGCAATGCAGTTTTTGCTAATGAAACTTACTGCAATTAACTGCAAGGACCTACTATTGATGAACATTGTGATTGAAATAGGATAAAATTGAAAGAAACTGATCAATTGATCTTACTAACATGGCTACCTTATACTAAGACATTTTCTAAAACCAAAAGCCAAGGTGATGATTCATACATTGCAGCAGTCTGTTAGTTAGGAAAAAGTATCTGGGTAGCAGGATTTGTTTCTTCCGTTGTCTTTTTGTCTTTTAACTTAAAGTAGTTCTTGCTAACAATGCCATTCACATATAGCTTAGGAAACTTTTAACAGTGCCTCATCTGTTGAAGTTTCTAAACCAGGGCTTTGACAACCTTTCTCTTGCCTTTACACTGTTAGCAAAGACAGCATATCCCCATAAAAAGCATATTTTATTTACCTACCCCAAACTACAGATCTTTAATGTGGGTTTTTTTGATGTTTTTAAAAAATCATTTGTACCTTATGTTTTTCCTCTTGAAAAATGTTGCATTAATTGATTTTTAAGGATATAATGATTCGAAATATCATAATCTATTTTTCTTCCTGAATGATTTCTGAATACAATGCATTCATTAGATTTCTACGTGTGATGACACAGCAGTCATTTTAACAGAACCTGAGGGCACTTTTTGGTCAGATATTTCACACCAAATATCTAAATTAAAATCAATTGCTTTTGGCATTCTAAATGTACTTCCAGTCTGTATGAAAATGCAAACCACTTAATAAATTTTGAGCCCGTTCTTGATACAGCTCTTGTATCCCAGATTCTGATATTGAAAACTTAAGGTACTACATTACTCCAATAAAACAATAACTCCCTTAGGATTTTAATATAGAATTTGTCCACTTCCAAGGATTTAAAGCAGCTACTATTAGAATGTTACCAGAAAGGTCCTTTCAAATGTTGCAGAACACAGGACACCTTCAAGTATTTGGCTTAACAAAGCAACCTGAAATTTTGTAAGCCTAACTTCATTCCTACAATATGGTGGCAAGGCTTTTCTTTGTAGAACAGTCTCTGCCCTCTTACCTGCTAGATTGTTCTCTGATCCTCAGTATGAGTGTGTTTGGGGAAAAATACTGAAAGCAACAAAAATGACTAAGCAAACTCCTCTTAAGAAAAACTGCTTAACACACAAAATTATTGTATACCCAATAGGGTTTTATGTTCTTTAACTGAAAAAGGCACTGAAAAAATTATGGACTTGAGTTTTTTCTCAAGGGGTTTTCTGGGTAAGGAAAAAAATCTAATCAAGATAATAGGCACGGAATTAAATTCTTTTGTCTTTTATTGTGTTGGTATTATTATGCAATTTTATCATAGTTTATATTTTATCAAGAAGGCACTGGGAAGATTATTAAGTAATGCCGTAGATACCTTAATGCTGTTGGATACTATGCTCCGGCTTTGAGGTGCTTACATTCCACATTACTAACCTAGGAGCACTGTTGAGGTGGTCCCACCGAAATACACAGCTAATAATCCCTTTCCTTCATAAGTCATTTCAGTCATCTTTAACCTAATTATATAAATCTGTGAGATTCAATTTGGTGTAGCTAAAGTCTACTGCTGTTATGATATTTAAATTCTTAAACGCCAAGCAGATCACTGATAAACTAGACTGAAACAAGCCCACCAAAATGTCCGCAGCAACGCTAAGGCCAGCTTGCGATACCTCACCGATGGCCTTCACTGTCCTTTGGGCTAATTATCTAAGCAACACCGAAGAGAACGCTGGTTCTAGTTGGAATCCTCGCGTCAGGTTCTCCAACCGTCAGAAGGGCGTGTGTAAGGGCAGAGAGGATTTTAAACCCCATTTCATTCCCCCTCCCTGGGATGTAAGAAACCACCCACTGCATGAAACCAGGCGGGGGCGGAGTGCTGCACCAGCTGCCAGGAGAGCGCTCTGCGGCGAGGCCGTTTCCCTGAGTCACCGAGAGGGCGGGAGGCAGGGCCCATCTGCCCACGCCACGTCCTCTTTATCAGGGACTCGGGCGAAACACGCAGGGGCCGCGGGCCAAGGAAGCAGCACCCGCCATGCCTCAAAGAGGCCGAACAGCCACTTCATTCCCAGAAGACGCAGCATTTCCCTTGCATTCACGCTCCATTCTGGCAGCAATCAACCAACCCATCACTGCCAGCATCACGTGCACCTGGAAGTGCGTGGGTGGGACCTACAGCGCCTACGGAAATGACGTCGGTCGCCCCGAGTCGCATGATGTGGCAAAATGCAAAAAAAGTGGGGGGAGGGAAAAACAGCAGACTGGGTAAAGTGATGATTCTAAAAAAGTAGTCCCTCCGGTTCCTCTAGCTCCCTCTTGTCGCATGAGGAAGGGGGACTTTCGGCGCACTGCGCCCCGAATTCCTGCGCCTGACAGCGATGCGGCGCTCAGCGGAGGGGTACATAAGTCTGAGGGGGTGAGGTGACTGGGCGGAGTTCAGTCGCGGGATCCTTCCGCAGGGCTCAGCCGTTTCCGGAGTCTGCGCTGCGCCCGGTTCCGCCATTGCGGCTCTCCCGGCCCCTGGAGCCTCCGCCCCCGACCCAAGCTCTTTCGTGTGTCTGCCAGTTTCCTGCGTCCCGGGAGAGTATCCTGCTGAGCCCAGCCTCCCCCTTCCCCCTCTCCTCCTCTCCCTCGGAGAGCCCGGGCAGCTACTGCCCCGCAGCCCCAGTGACAGGAGGAGACCATACCCCCCGACAGCGCCATGGCCCAGATTCTGCCAATTCGTTTTCAGGAGCATCTTCAGGTGCGGTTGGGACCAGGCTGGTGAGGGGTGTGGTGAGGTTGGTGGGAAGAAAGGAGGAAGCTGAAGTCTGGGCCCAAGCAGGATCGGATGCGGGGGGGGGGGTATCGGTTTTGGCGTAGATGGAGGAAGGGACACTATCTTGGAAAGAGTAAAGGGTTAATGATGTGGGGCTTGGTTGGAACTGACGAATCGGGGTGCAAAGGGCGCCGAGGGCAGGCCTGGGTCCCAAGGCCTCTGTCTTGTTTCCTGGATGGCAAGAACTGCGCATACTAACTTCCCCCTCCCTGTTTTATTCGGTTCATTCATTTGAATAGGGAGGTAAAAGCGGGGGACTCTCCTGCCTTTATCTTGGAGCAAGAATTCTCATCGCACTCTAGGCCAGTGCAGGGCTGTCACCTTCTATTGCTCTTCTCTTCCCTTTACCCCATCGTGTCTGCGCCCTGGAGTTGTGTGGCGGGTGGGTTAGGGAGGAGCAACCTTTTTTCTTCCTCCTTCCACAGCTCACAGTTGAGAAGGGCACCTTCCCGGGGGAGGGGGAGATGGCTTTGACTTGTCTTTTGACTTTGCTGAGACAGTAGTAGCAGAAGGTCACGGAAGGAACCGAAAGAGGATAAAATGGGGGAATGCATTTCCCCAGGCGCTGTCAATCTCTTGAGTGCGTGGGGTCAAGATCCCTAGGGGAACTCGCATATTTTTTTCCTTTCTTGATTTCTTTGGGGGTGGTGTAGCTCTTAACTTCTCTTTGATTCTAGAAGGTAGGAAGTGTTATTCGGAAGTTATCTTGGGGCCTTCTGGAGTCCAGCAGGTAGTTGTGGGATTGAGGCGTGGAGTATTTCTCTTAAGGCTGCATGAAATTGAACAGAGCCCTGGGGATAGAGCACACCTGCTTGCAGTCATGCAGGGCTAGTTGATCTGTAGCTGACTTCTTTTTAGCAGGTTCTAGAGTTCTTCCCCAAGGCATTTTATCTTGGAGAGACAACATGCCAATGACCGACCTAGACAGGTGACCATTCCAGGGCTTCACTGAATTAAGCCTCTGCTGAAAGTCTGATTTTTCTGGTTCAATCCTGATTTGTACTTTGGCTGGAGTAATTTATTCATATTAATTTGCTCCCACCCCCACCCTGAATATCCCCTTAAGCCTGCCTGGTGTTGGGTTCAGTTATTTGAAAGACTAATTTCCTGGGTGGTTTGACATGACACAAATATTAGTAACTTATTAGGCACTCTTATCATTGAAGCCATTTTTATTTTTCCCATTGGTGTAACATACATAAAGGATTATTGCTAATTAAAAAGTTTAATATTCAGAGTGTAAGTAAAATAAACTCATAGTTCTTTACAAGTGTGGCCACATTTGCTTGCACTAGCAAGAAGTTATTGTCCTTTAAGACTTGAAATGTAAAAAATAATAAATCTTCGCCTATGTAATGAATTAAATGCAACTTTTTTCAGTTATCTCTAGTTTTCAAATAATGCATCTGACCTTGGCAAGGAAAACAAAGCTGAGGTGCCATAGCATGTGCCTTTAGTCCTAGCATTTGGAGGAGGCTGAAACTGGAGGATCACTTGAGCCCAGGAGTTCCAGATCAGCTTGGGCGACATGTGGAGACCCCTATCTCAAAAAACAAAACAAACTAAAAACATTGTTTTACAAAAGTTTAAAAAATGTTAAGGGATTGAGTGACTATGAAGGAGTTTTTTTTTGTGCTAAATTCAGGTTTAATTGTGGTTACCTCTGTTAAAATGGGGTGGTAAATGAATGTGGAGGATTGGGGACTATGAAGGTAACACTTCCCTGGCTATGAAGGAAAAACAGGTTTGTTCTCAAACTGAAGTGCATCTGAAGTAGCTTTCTGCAGACAAATATATGTAAATCATATACAAAAGAAATGGGTACAGCTGCTTTTTCCTTTTTTTGAGACAGTCTGGCTAAGTTGCCCAGGCCATCCTCTAGCTTGCTTTAGCCTCCCAAGTAGCCACTACACTTGGCATAGCTTTTAGTCTCTATTAAAGAGGAGAAAAGAATGGTTAAATACTCTCAAAGATTGGAATCCAGCTTTGTCCCTAATTAAAGATAGATTTAATACAGATCTGATTTTTAATTGAGGTTTCTGCAGGTCCTTGAGCAAAGTTATTTGCTATCAAATAATTTGAAGATTTTTAAGTATAAGGCAGCTTTGAACATAATACTTGAATTCCAGCATCCATTTTTTTGGAACACTAGGTCATTACTAAACTTAAGCTTAGCTAGTGGGGACTGTATGTTTCAGTAGATAGTGATTTAATTGCACAAAAAAACCAAAATCACCAGCCTCTTCCAGAATATCTTCTGACTTCACATTTTTATCTCCTCCCTTTTTAGAAATTAATAAGGATTATGTTAATTGGCATTCTAGGTCTTTGACCTTGAGTCATTTTGCTAAGTAGCAGACAGTGTTCTGAAACACTTGGGATAAAAACTGGAAATAAGAAATGAGGAACTTTGAGTGTAGATTTAGCTTGTGGAACTTCAAAAAGCGAACTGTAAATGAATTTATTTTTATGCCCCCTACCTACACTGTCCAGCTGAAGAATCTATTACCAACTACATTTTATGAATGTTATTTAAGTTATGAAGGAATTTTTTTTTCTTTTATGGATTTTAGGCTGATAGCAGTCAACAAATAATTGCCTATTTGGGCAAGACATTGCTGGAGGTGCAGATTCTGAACAAATCCTTGGCTACATATAAAATATTACCTGCAATTCTCAATTCTTGGGATAGTAAGTGTCTATACCAATTGGCACATTCTGTTGTGTTCCTGGCATCTTTTGAGTTTTCATTTACAAATCTCACTCTTTTCCCTTTTTTTAGATTTTTTTTTTGGTAGTTGTAGATGGACAGAATGCCTTTATTTTATTTATTTTTATGTGGTGCTAAGCATTGAACCCAGTGCCTCACACATGCTGGGCAAGTGCTCTGCTACTGAGCTACAGCCCCAGCCCCTCTTTTTCTTTTGATGCATAAATGCAGGCATGAAATGTGTTGTTGGTTGAATGGTAACGATTCTTGCTAAGATTAATTTGGTTTGCAAAAGGAAAGCAATGTTAAGTATTACTGGGGTGTGTTACATGCTTAGCTGGACTGTCTGGAAGAGGCATACCATCTGGAATTATGCTGCAGTCCACCCTGGGAATGGTTTCCAAACTTAAGATACACTTCTCAGAATTTTCTTAATGGTCAATTCATTCATCTTAAAGGGGTATGGTGGAATTTAGTGAAAGTACTTTCACTGATGAGGATATAATTCAGGACATGGAACTGTGTGTTAAAGCACCACAGTCTTTTTCCATGTTAGTGTATGGTGAAATTTGATTTTAGGAAGCTTGATACTTTGCTCTTGGAATAATTATTTCTGACCACAGTTGGAATTTACACCTTGGTTTTCAAAGCTTCCATTTATATTTAGTCCTCAGCTTCTTTGTAAAATTATTTTTAAGTGCTTATGTTCAACAGTATACAATACCTATTTGAATTAGATGTAGCAGATGTATTTCTGTCAGTGGTAGTGATGAGGTTCTTTGCACCTTCTGATTGTTATTGTTCAGTATAACTCTCTTCAGTGATGGAAATGTGTTAGTTACACAGGAATATTGAGCACCTGAAATGAGTCTAGTGTTACTGAGAAACGTAATTTTTGCTTTTATTTTTAGTTCATTTAAATTTTAATACTTGTGTATGTATTGACAGCTAACATTGAATTACATAATTGATGTAGGCCATACTAATGTGCTTTGTAGAACTGAAAGTTTATCTGAGCACTCATGTTTATATATGTAGAATAATTTTGTTAGCTAAAATTAAAGCACTCATTATCCAAGTATTAGTTAAATACTGTCTCTTTTGGGAAGTAGTGATAATAAATTATTGCTAGTGAATGGGAGAGCAGTAGACTTTTAAAGAATTTTATTTATTTTATTTTGGTGCTGGGGATTGAACTCAGGAGTACTAGACCACTGAGCCACATCCCCAGCCCTATTTTGTGTTTTATGTAGAGATGGTGTCACTGAGTTGCTTAGCGCCTCGCCATGCTGAGGCTGGCTTTGAACTCGTGATTCTCCTGTCTCAGCCTCCCAAAGTGCTATGATTACAGGCGTGTGCCGCTGCGCCCGGCTATTTTTATGTGGTGCTGAGGATCGAACCCAGTGCCTCACACGTACCAGGCAAGCGCTCTACCACTGAGCTACAGCCCCCAGCCCAGAGTGGTAGACTTATTGAGAGCCTGTTAGGAGTCTGGGTATTTTCAGATCTTCAATCAATCCCCCCAAGACACCTTTCTTTTTTTTTCCTTTTTTTTTTTTTTAAATTACAATAAAATTGAACTTAAAAAAAAAAAAAAAACGAAGGGGGCTGGGGTTATGGTGCAGTGGTAGCGTGCTCGCCTAGCACGCGAGAGGCACTGGGTTCGATTCTCAGCACCACATAAAAATAAAATAAAGATATTCTGTCCACCTACAACTAAAAAAAAAAAAATATTAAAAAAAAAAACACAAAAAAACGAAGATTGAACTCAGGACCTTTTAACCACTGAGCCACATCCCCAGCCCTTTTTAAATGTTATATTTAGAGACAGGGTCTCACTGAATTGTTAAGTGCTTCCCAAAATTGCTGAGGCTGACTTTAAACTCCTGCTTCAGCCTCCTGAGCCGCTGGGATTACAGGCTTGCACCACCACACCCAGCCCATTTTTTTGGAACTCAGGTGTATTCAACCACTGAGCCAAATCCCCAGCCCTGTTTTGTGTTTTATTTAGAGACAAGGCCTCACTGAGTTGCTTAGTGCCTCGCCATTGCTGAGGCTGGCTTTGAACTCGGGGTTCTCTTGTCTCAGCCTCCTGAAGTGCTGGGATTACAGGCTTGCGCCACCGCGCCTGGCTCAGACACCTTTCTTAACAATTGAATGAGACTACAAGTAGTGCCCAGGGACCATGGTATTGGGATGGGATTTGTACCTGAGACTTCTAATACAAAATACTTCAAAGAAATGAAATGATTGTCTTTAAGAGACAGTATCCTAGTATACTATTTTTCTTTAGGACTTTGGCCTAGAGACAGAATTCTACTTGCTTAAAATGTGGTTAATGATGTGATACAGTGGACAAAACAGGCCTTTGGGGGTTGTTGAGACCAGTGCTGTCTAATAGAAAAATAATGTGAGCCTCATTTGTCATTTTAAATATTCTAGTGGTCATATTAAAAATAAAATGCAGGTGAAATTAATTTTAATATTCTATTTAACTCATTATACTAAAATATCATTTCCATATGTAATCAGTATAAGATTTACTAATGGGCTGTTTTACATTTCTTTTTTTCATTTGGTACCAGGGATTCATCCCAGGGGTGTAACCATTGAGCCACATCACCAGTTCTATATAGTCCTTTTGATTTTATATTTTGAGACAGGGTTTTGCTAAGTTGCTTAGGGCCTTGCTAAATTGCTGAGGCTTGCTTGTGTTGCTTCTACACAACACAGTCACACGCACACACCTGCCTCCCACGGTGGGATTGCAGGTTTGCGCCACTGCACCAGGCCTGTGCTACATTTCTTTATACTAAATTCCAAAATCTAATTTTACATTTAGAGAATATCTCAGTTCAGACCCTGTTTTTATTTGAAATACTTTATCTGTGTTTAGAGTTCAAAAAATTTACAGTTGAAAAAGCAGTTTTGTGTACCTAGGTTATTCCAGACATTTTGGGGGGATGGTACCGAGGATTGAACTCTGGGGCACTTGACCACTGAGGCACATCCCCAGCCCTATTTTGTATTTTATTTAGAGACAGGGTCTCACTGAGTTGCTCAGCGCCTCACCTTTGCTGAGGCTGGCTTTGAACTTGCGATTCTGTCTCAGCCTCCCAAAATGCTTGCGCCACCATGCCCGGCTTCCAAACATATTTAAGTTTCCCAGCAATTTAATCAGTTATCTTAATTATTTAAATTAACTTAAAGTCAGTATAGCAGCTGCATTTCAGGTGCTCAGTATCTTGTGACTACATATGAGACAACACAGGTTTGGATTTTTTTTTCTTTGTAAAATAGGCATAATACCTCACGCAGTTAATGTTAGAATATGAGACAATATATGTGAAAGTACTTGGTGTAGTACATTAGAAACATTAATTTTTAGCTGTATAACTTTTGCCCAACACATTTCATTCAAGCATCTCAATCAGTGACAGTATTTTGTTTGTGGATCTGGATTTATTTGGAGTTAGTGCATTAACTATAAATTTGAGAATTTACTGCATTTCAGGAACTGTATTAGACTCTAGGGTTAAAGTGGTAAATGAGAGGCTACACCTTACCTCATGCTTGCAGTGATGTCTGATAGTGGATCTTTTTTTTTTTTTTTTTTTTTTTTTGGTTCTGGCAATTGAACTCAGGGGAACTTGACGACTGAGCCACATCCCCAGTTTTATATAGAGATAGGGTCTCACTGAGTTGCTTATGGAGAGCTTCACTAAATTGTTGAGGCTGGCTTTGAACTCAACGATTCTCGTGTCTCAGCCTGCCAAAGTGCTGGGATTACAGGCGTGAGCCACTATGCCTGGCTTGATTGTGGATCTTTATATATTTGAACATTTGATATCATGTAAGATCTAATACAAATATTAATATGTTTAAATAAATTTGTGGCACTCTGAAATTGTACCCCTGAAACAAAATTTTAGTCTTGTATTATATTGCATGAACTCTGGTTGTGTGCCTTTGGTACTTTGTTTTGTTTTGGTACTGGGAATTCAACCCAGAAGCACTTTACCATTGAGCTGTATCACCAGCCCCTATTTTATTTTATTTTGAGACAGAGTCTTGCTAAGTTGCTGAGGCTGCCCTTGAACTTGTGATCCTCCTGCCTCAGCTTTCTGAATTGCTGGGATTATAGGCATGTACCTGACCCTTTGGTACATTTTTAATTAGTATAATTATATAAGTGTTCTTTTAAGGTGGTAATGTTTTAAGTGAATATTCTCACTTAGATGGGAAATAAATTCATAGCTTAAGTTTCAGCCCTGTATGTTAGAATGAGGCTGTTTTTCTAAATTCATATATGTATGTATATATATACTGTGCTAAAACTACATAAAATCAACTTGTCTGCGAGCTAGTGCAAAGTTCATAGGTCTAGATGTCATCCACTGTCCCCCAACCCATTGTAGCTTTGGGATGGCAGGAAACTTGAATCTGAATGCATTGTTCAAAACCCATCTGCCAGATGTAGATTTTATGAGTCTCTTATGTCCTGGTAGACATGATTTAAGATATGTGATCCTACTTTCAAGGGAATAACCACCAAATATTAATTATCCTGAAATCTATAAAATCAGAATACATTTATCATTGTATCTGTTTGAATACCTACTGTGCTGCTAAAAATAAAACTTAAGCATTTTATGTTCAATATCCCATTTAATAAGAGAACTCCCTTTTGGGTAGGTATGGTTCACCTTATTTTATAACAGGAAACCTAAAGTTTATAATAAGTACCTTAAAAGTTAGTGGGTGTTGGACGTTAATTGTTCTTTTAAATTGGCATAGTTGCCTTTTTTGATGAAGTGCAAAATATACCATAATTATTTGTATCTATGCCATAATGTTCTTTGATATACACATATTAGTAGTAGTAGTAGTTTGTTTTGGGGGCAGTGCTTTTTATATTATGAGAAAAGTAGGGGACAAGGAGTCCACAATTGACTTTGTATGCCTTGAATGATTATGTAGACAATATCTTTAAAGGGTTTTATTCAACCAAGTTCCCAGGGGAAAAATGTGCAGAATGATTAAGATCAGGTTAACTTGTAGCCAGGTGCGGTGGTGCATGCCTGTAATCCCAGCATTTATGGAGGCTGAGACAGGAGAATCGCGAGTTCAAAGCCAGTCTCAGCAATGGCGAGGCGCTAAGCAACTCAATGAGACCCTGTTTCTACATAAAACACACAATAGGGCTGGGAATGTGGCTCAGTGGTCGAGTGCCCCTGAGTTCAATCTCCAGTACCCCCCCCCAAAAAAAAAGATCAAGTTAACTTGTAACCAGGATTATCTATATTAACTCTTTTTTTTTTTAATATTTTTTTTAGCTGTAGATGGACACAATGTCTTTATTTTATTGCTTTGTACGTGGTGCTGAGGATCGAACCCAGGGCCTCACGCATGCGAGGCAAGCGCTCTACCGCTGAGCTACAATTCCAGCCCCTATATTAACTCTTATAAGGCTGAACTTCTGGAACTTTTCTATAGACTTTAATGACAAGAATGAATGAATGTCAGGAAATTTGTTTTTATGAATATATTCATGTTTTTGTGTTTATACTAATGTAAAACTTGAATATAACTTGAAGAGGACAGTTGTGCTTGAGGAGGGTTGTGTAGGACAGTGGGAGTAGAATATGCTTGCCCAATTTGAGTACTATGGTGGTAGAGGGGGAAATGGTTGCAAAGTTGTATAGTTATGGTTGGAGGCAGAACTGCCAGTAATATTAGTACTTCCTCTTCAGAATCATTAGGTAAATAAAGATTTGTCTTTAAATTCTGAGTAAAGCAGATTTTAGAGATTGTTTTGAAAGAATAGGTACCAAGTTCATTAAAACCACATTTCATCACATTAAAGAAAATTGACTTTGCAGTGTGCAATTCTGGAAAATGTGTCAGGTGTTTAATCTGGGCTTTATCTATTTGATTAAGTCAAGCTTTTAGATTGTTAAAATAGTACTTCCTGGTAGTTGTGAAGTTAGTATAGGTTTGTGTTTATAGCATAATACTTTGTCCACACAGAAACTTAAGTATTGGTTCATCCCCTCTGCCCTGGGGGAGTCTTCTTTTATCCACTCCATGAACATATATACCACGCTAAAGGAAAAAAACAAAAGTAAAGTCTGTCCAGTTATCGAAGCCACGTTCTTGGAGTTGCACCAGATTCTTTCCTCTTTCTCATTTTCTGCATCCAGACCATTCCACCATTCTTGGAGTAGAGAAGGGAAGAAATCTTGTAGTTTTGTACACTGGGCATCCCAAGTAATTGCAATTTTTGGTGACCCTTGTCTCTTGAAACTGGGATTCATAACAAATGAAAAATTAAGAGTTGGTTAAACGTTGCTTTCATTCATTTCTGGTCAGCTGCTCATCTGAGGAAGCCACGGAAGTAGAGTGAAGCCGAAGACAGTTCATGTATGCTCAACTTAAAACAGTTGACTTTGAATATGTCTTTCTGCACTCTGTATTATTCTAGATTTGGCCATATTGAACTCTGGAAATCTTTTTATGTTTTCACTTCACATGTGTAATTCGCTGACATTGAAGCAAGGTTTAGAGGGAGGCACATCTAACACAAAAGCATGAACACCCAACCATGCTTATAAACCAAGCAAATCTAATCATTCCTTTGCGTATGGCCTCACATTTGCAACTGTTGATGTCACAAACTTCTTAAATATTTCTTGAAAAGCAATTTATTTGGGTACATTTCTGGAGATCATACTTTAAATCCAAAGACTAGTGAAAAAAACCTCTAATTGCAAATGGAAATCTGATGCTTGTTATTAAATTCCCTTGATTACACCATAGTGGATTTTTTTTAAAAAAGCACTTTGGAATGGAGATGACTTTCTAGTACTAATGAAGACACTAATATCAAAAATGCATATAAAGAGTCTTTATCCATCTTCTCTTGCTGTAACTAAATACTGGAGATTGGGTAATAAAGACTAGAAGTTATTTGGCTCATGGTTGTGGAGGCTGGAAAGTTACAAGAATAGGTAGGCATTTACTCCATCTGGTAAGGATCTTCTAGTTGCATCATATCATGGTAGAGGCATCATATGGAAAGATAGAACAAGTGAGCTAATTTTGGTCTCTCTTATAAAGCCACTAATGCTATTATGGGGACCCTACCCTCATGACCTCATTTAATTATTGTTACCTCTCAAAGACTTTGCCTCCAAATACTATCAGCATGTGAATCTGGGGCTTAAGTTTCCAGTGCATGAACTTTTGGGGGATTCATTCAAATCCCACAGCCAGGAGTTATAAATAAAGTGGTTTGTGAAACAAGAAGTATAGTAAAACAATTCCAAGTTACAAAAACATTTCCAAGTTATTAATTTTGTTATTTTAATTGTTTATATAAACCAAGTCACCTGATTACTTGAATTATAAATTAGCTTATCATTAGATAGACTTGGTGATTACCCTAAGACTTTGTTGTTTAAAGGAGCCAAAGCCTTTTTCCCCCCTTATTTTAATGTTGGGGTTCAAATCCAGGGCCTCCCCCATGCTAAACAATAACTACCTCTGATTTACATTCCCAACCCCAAAAGTCTTGAATTGAGGTAAAATTTATATATATATAAAAAATAACCTTATTTATTGATATTAGGACTTCAACCCAAGGTTGTTTTTTATCAGTGAGTCACATCCCAGCCCTTTGTAATTTTTGTTTTGAGACAACGTCTTGCTAAATTGCTCAGGCCTCAAACTTGAGATCCTCCATCATCAGCTTCCAAATTGCTGGTGTTGCAGGCATGTGCCACCATACCCAGCAAAATTCACTCCCACTTTAAAGTGAACAAAAATTTAGTGTTATTTAGTACATTTCCAATGTGCCACTACCACCTATATCTAGTTCCAGAGCATTTTCATCATCTGAAAAGGAAACATCTTACCCTTATGCAGTCTTTCATCCTCCTGTATCCTGGCAACTGATGTATTGTTCTGGGTATTTTACATAAATGGAATTATACAACATTTGACCTTTTGTTTCTAACTTCTTTTGCTAAGCATAATTGAGGTTCATGTAGTGTATAGCACATGTCGATACTTTGTTCTTTTAGCTTAATAATGCTCCATTGAATGGATATATCACATTTTTTTTCTTTCATCAGTTGATGGATATTTGAGTTATTTCTACCTTTTAGCTATTGTGAATAGTGCTGCTGTGAATATTTCTGTGCGATATTTTTGGGGTTTTTTTTGCTTTTGGTGTTGAGATTGAATGCAGGCCTTGGTTTATGCTAGGCAAGTTCTTCATCACTGAGCTACATCCTGAGTTATTAGTTTGGATCTGTATGAGGGAGTGGAATTGCTGGGTCACATGGTAATTTTGTTTTAACTTTC
This sequence comes from Geosciurus inauris, assembly GCA_004024805.1. NCBI lineage: Eukaryota > Metazoa > Chordata > Mammalia > Rodentia > Sciuridae > Geosciurus > Geosciurus inauris. Next base: position 33,753 of record PVHX01017933.1, read on the forward strand.
TTCTTTTTTTTTTTTTAATGTTCTTTTTAGAGGACCTCCAAACTACTCTGTACAGCAGCTGTACCATTTTACATGCCCATGAGCAATATACAAAGGGTCCATTTCCCCCACATATTTACACTTGTCAAAAGATTTTTTTTTTTTTAAACTGGGGATCAAACCCAGGGGTGCTTTACAAATAACATTTCCAGCCCTTTTTATTTCAAGACTGGGTCTTGTTAAGTTGCTTAGAGCATCACTAAATTGCTGAGGCTGGCCTTGAACTTGTGATCCTCCTTTATGAGCCTCCTTATTTTCTGGGATTATAGACATGTATCATACCCTGCTTGTCAAAAGTTTTAAGTGAAGAGAGAATAGTCTCATTGAGAAAACCAGTAGCTTATTTGGGTATAGAGAGTGTTTTCAGTTCTAGCTATTTTCTCTCAGACATTGTATCCTTGAGCTCCCTTAAATTGTCCTGTTTTAGGTTGCATTTTCATTTCTTCTGAGACACTACATGTACCCCCACATAAATCTGGGTGAGGCATGCATCCCTGTTACCTCATAGCACCATGGTAATTGCAGTGTGCCTGTTATACACTGAGTGAAAAGGACCATTTCATTTACTGTAGAATTCTCTGTGAATTAGTATTGTGTCTGGCATCCAGTAACTGTAATTTGAGGATTATTGAAAATAACTACTGAAGAGATCTGAAAAATACTTAAAATTTTTTTTTGCTTGGAACTGGACAAAAACTTTAGAAAACTGTTAGTGTGCAGAAAAAGTTAAGATTGAAACAAAAATACCTGTAGAGATAATGGATTGCAATAACAAAATACAAAAAAAAAAAAAAAATCCTAATGGCAGTTAAGAGCAGAATTTTTTCTGTAGTAAGCAATAGGAAAGATGATTTAGATGATTTGAAGACTTCTTTTTAGATTTTGAATTCAGTGGTAAATCCCAGAATTAAATAAAAGAGGAGATGTGATAGAATATGTTACAAGTTTAGGAATTAGAGAAACCAAAATAATTGGAACAGTTTTCAGACAGTGGAAGAAAACTGTACTGATAGGAAGAAAGCAAAATTAAAAGGGACAGACTCAGGAAAATTTTAGAACCATGAATTAAAACTACAAACATCCAGGGCACACCCTCTCCCTGACCGAAAGAATCAAGGTGATCTTTTTATAACACTAAATTTTAGAGTTGGAGCAAGTGTCTACATGATTTCGAGATGAGATGTTTTTTCCCATTTTTGTAGAGGGCATGAGCTACAGTTTGAATACTCCAAGATCCTTTGAGCTTAAAACCTATTTTTCCCTATAGTTTTTTTTTTTTTTTCGATATCAGCAATTGAACTCAGGGGTACTCGACCACTGAGCCACATCCCCAGCCCTATTTTGTGTTTTATTTAGAGACAGGGTCTTGCAGAGTTGCTTAGCGCCTTGCTGTTGCTGAGGCTGGCTTTCAACTTGAGATTCTTCTGTCTCAGCCTCCCAAAGTGCTGGGGTTACAGGTGTGCGCCGCCGCACTGGCTCCCTATAGATTTTTTTTTTATATCAGTAATAATGACAAAGTTGCAATTTTAAATTGCCAAATAATAGATGCTTAGTAAGTGTTAATTGAAGACAAATCATAATCTAATTTTAATGTTGATTCGAACTCCCTGAATTGTTATTAAGTGGTTTTGAGATAGCTAGATAAGACACTTCTGGTCTTGTAACTAGTAGCAGCTGGAAGGATGATCATGCTTTAAATGAATAACTCACTAGAAAAATGAGTGATACTATCTAATTTCCTAGTAGGTCTGTCAGTATAGGGTAGAAAATGCATGATTGTGTGCAACGGTGATAGAGATGAACTTAATGTAACAATAGGCTGTCACTTAAAGGTATATGTCGGGAAGTTGTGTCATAGAATGAAGTTTCTTTAGGACCTTTAAAGCTATAAACTAGACAGATTCTTCAGTTACTCCTACCAGGAAACCAAGTCCTTGGTGTCTGCCCAGGCCATTCAGATCATCCTTTGAAGGTCTTTATGTTAAATTAGTACTGAGTATTATAATCTGGAACCATTGAAATAAGCCTTTTTTCTGATTTTTTTTTTTTTTTTGAAAGGGAGGTTTGGATATATTCTACTCCCTACCACCCATGTACAATCGATTGCAACTCTGGTGGCGTTTGGTGGTTCTGTGCCAGCTGAATGGTGTTTATACAGGAAAGGGCATAATCTTGGAAAGTCATGCCCATCTCAAAGATTTGGGGCATAAAAAGTTCCCTGTATTTCCCTGGATTATGTTCAAAATTGATCTAACATTTTGTCTAATTATTGGATTTTTTAAAAAACACAAATTAGTCAAGTTTAAAGTCTTTAAAATTTCCAATCGATAGTAGGTTAAAAATAGGAAAAGTTTTTTAAGTCTTTTTTTTTTTTAATATTTTTTTCAGTCATTGATGGATCTTTATTTTTATTCATTTATTATTTATATGTGGTGCTGAGGATCGAACCCCGTGCCTCATGCATGCTAGGCAAGCGCTCTACCACTGAGCTACAGCCCCAGCCCCAGTTTTTTAGGTCTTTGAGTCTCCTGGTAGTTTATCAAAGCTAACAGTTTTGGAATCCATGTCTCTGGCTGTGATTCCTTTCTGAAGGGATTGCTCACAGTATGGAGAGAGTGACAGTCAGAAATTAATTCTCTTTAGAGATATTGATTCCTTCAGAGGCTATAACAAGGAGAAGAAACAAATCTGTATGTTTAAATGTGAGGTCAGCAAAGATTAAAGGCATGTTTATTTGTTACATGAAATCTGTAGAGCCCACAAAAAACAATGGCTGGTATCCTGTTGATGGAAGAACTGAAGGAATGCTGCATTCTCAGCATTTTTCTTCATTTCCTGTAGAATACAGCAACTGCAGTTTTTATTTGACATTCTGCTAGTTTCCAGGAAGGGCTTAATAAAGTAACTACAGCTTTTTTTTCTTTAATTTTATTTTTAAAGTACAGCTTTTTTTTTTTTTTTTTTTTTTTTTTTTTTTTTTTTTTTAAGTTCTAGGGATTGAACTAAGGAGGCACTCTACCACTTAGCTAATATCCTCAACCCTTTTTATTTTTTATTTTGAGACAAGTTCTCACTAAATTGCTCATGCTGGCTTCAAACTTCTGATGTCCTTGACAGCTTCCTGAGTTGCTGAGATTACAGGCATGCACCTCTGCCCCACACACATTATGATTGATACCAGTAAAGGTAGCAGATATTTTGGAGTATTTATTTATTTATTTTGTGCTGAGATTGAACATAGGGCGTTTTACCATCAAGCTACATCCTCGGTCCTAATTTTTAGTTTTCATTTTGAGACAGGGTTTCGCTAAGTTGCTGAGGTTGGTTTTAAACTTTCAATCTTGCCTCAGCTTCCTAAATCGCTGGTATTACTGGGATTACAGGTGTGTGCCACCATTCCTGACTGTTTTGGAGATTTTTTTTTTTTTTGGTGCCAGGGATTGAACTCAGGGGCACTCGGCCACTGAGCCACATCCCCAGCCCTATTTTGTGTTTTTTGTAGAGACAGGGTCTCACTGAGGTGCTAAGCTAACGGCTTAGCACCTTGCTGTTGCTGAGGCTGGCTTTGAACTCGCGATCCTCCTGTCTCTGCCTCCCAAAGTTCTGGGATTACAGGCGTGCGCCACTGCACCTGGCTGGAGTTTTTAAAATAAATTTTGCTGAATGAAATACTTGGGATAGGAACTTAAAACAAATCTTGAAGCACATACTTTAAAATTCCTGTATTGGGAGATTAATGGTGTCATCAGTAGATCTCTCTAAAATTGTTTACCTTTTCACTGTATTGGTAATACCTATCTTGTATCCTTTTGATACAAGAATCACAGAAAAGATAACTGAAACAGGACCATGCCTAGAACACTTGCAAAATAACTTCATCTGAAATTCAGTAGCTCATTACAGACTTCCTTATATTTTTATTATTTGGATGAAACTAGAAGGAAGGCTCTGGAAAATATAAAGCCAAGCACTAAATGTGGAATGCAACTTCTTAGTAATGCTGTCACAAACACGAATTTTAATGTAGTTTAATTTTCAGTTAGAAGAGCTGGTAAATGAGCTCTTTTCCAAGTATATTAGTCATTCATTAGCAGGCAGACTTGCATGGTAAACTTATAGAGAAGCCAATTTCTGATGAATTTATTTTTGTCTGATCAGAACTCCTAGAGGAAATTAGTAAGCTCAGAGCAAATCTATCACTCCTTTAATTATGGAGTGTTTGTAGGTATAAACACATTTGTGATTGATTGTTGAGATAGAGCCTTTACGTGATTGGAAAGGTGTTTTTAATCAAAGAATTGATCATTGAAAGATATTTAATCCAATAGTATATATTAAGAAGGGTAAAAAGTTAGGCATGGTAGTGCATTCTTATAATCCCAGCTACTAGGGAAGCTGAGGCCAGGAGTATCCCAAGTTTGAGGCCAGGCTGGACAATTTTAGCAAAACCTTGTCTCAGAAAAATTAAAAGGCCTGGAAATGTGGCTCAGTGGTAAGAACATCTCTGGGTTAATCTATAATACCCCTCACCCAAAGAAAAAAAGGAAATAGGGCAAAAACTGCTAGCACAAGACATAAAACCAAATACAGCCACACTATATTTATGGCCCATTTGGTCTTTTTTTCTTTCTTTCTTTCTTTCTTTCTTTCTTTCTTTCTTTCTTTCTTTCTTTCTTTCTTTCTTTCTCTTTCTTTCTTTCTTTCTTTCTCTTTCTTTCTTTCTTTCTTTCTTTCTTTCTTTCT
>PVHX01017934.1:0-38505 GCA_004024805.1 Geosciurus inauris
CAAGCCTGTAATCCCAGCACTTAGGGAGGCTGAGACAGGAGGATCGCGAGTTCAAAGCCAGCCTCAGCAACGGCGAGGCGCTAAGCAACTCAGTGAGACCCTGTCTCTACATAAAACACAAAATAGGGCTGGGGATGTGGCTCAGGGGTCGAGTGCCCCTGAGTTCAATCTCCAGTACCAAAAAAAAAAAAAAAAAAAAAAAAAGACATAGCATTTAGGCTAAATCTGGAGAGATGAGTCCAATGTTGCCAGATGAAGTAGGGAAGGATATTATAGGTAAATAATTGCTTGCATAAAGGTACTGAGACAGAAACATGTGAATTGGAGAGGGGTGGTGCTGAAGCTGGAAAGATAGACAGGCACTAGTTTGTAAAAGTTGTGAAGGGTCTATTAATGAAGCCCCAGATGTACTTTATTCTTTCTCTGGGTGCTTCTCAAATTTTAATGTGCATATAAATCACCTGGAAAACTTGTTGAAAGGACAGTGGGATTTAGTAGGCTTGGAATGGGTTCTTGGTCTCTGGCCTTGTAATAAGTTCCCAAGTGATACATTTTGAGTAGCAAGGTTCTGTACTCCATAGAGGTTGAAACTGAGCAGAAGGACTTGGTTTTCCCTTTAGAAACATTGTGTTGGTTAAGCAAAGGATGAATTTTGAGGATTTGAGAGGAAGCCAGTTTGGAAGTTTTGTAGTTGTTAAATTAAAGCTGCTTTGGATTCAAACTAGTGCAACTGTGTTTTGATTGAAAATGAGAGAAACTGGAGAAATTTAGATGTAATTCGAAGGTCTTGCTAACTAATTTAGACGTGAGGGCGAGACACAAGGACCAACAAGGATGGGCCTGGGATTTGTTGCCTGAAAAGGTAAGTTACTTTTCACCAAGTTGGAGAGGAAAGAACTAATATTTTTTCTCTCTCTCAATGTTTCCACTGGCTCCTCACTTACTCTTGTTGATGGCAGGGTTGTGAAAGGCAGCAAGGTTAGTTCAACATACTTAACCTGAACTTGCACTGTCTGTAGGACTGGTTCTGAAGAGTGAATTTGGGAGTTATTAATATGAAGATTACAGGCATTCTTGAAATGATCATAGTGTTCAAGGAATCAAAGCAAGTATCTAGCAGGGATGAGAGAGAGAGTTCCTCATTGAAGTTAATGGGAACTTGGAATTGGAGGGATTAGAGAAATCAGAGAGGTAGAGACCAAGCAACACCCAATGGGGAGTTTATAGAAGGAAGAATAGGAAGTGGTAAGTAAATCAGGTGGTGAGTAAATTAAGGGATCTACTGTTCTTCCCAAATGAGTTATGTGGAGAGAAGACATCAGTGCTGATTAAAAAACCTTGAGAAAATATTACATTTTCAGGATTATGAGGATTGCATATGGCCTTAGGAAAGGGCTGAAAGATCTGGAAATCATACATCAAGGGGGAAATGGGACCATCTTGATTGGCATGACACACAAAGGAAAAGAGGGACTCAAATGTGTTGTCAAGGTTTGGGATCTGGGTCCCGAGGGAACACATAAACAGAATTAAAGAAGGAAGGAAAGAGGAAGATTTGTTTTGCTTTTGAAACAGGGCAAATAGGGATCTTTTAGGAGATGTTGTTTTAAGGATTCAGTGTCAGAGCTAATAGAAGTGTTCTGTAGCTCCTTTGAAAGATGGCATTAGTTTGGGTAGAAGGTCAGAGCTGGAAATATACATTTTAGGTACCATCCACAGAGAGATGGAGTGGGTTCCATGGAGCCATGGAAAGTGAAGAGCACATTTTGTAGAGCTGGTGAATTTATTTTGTCTCATTTAGAAAAGTCCATGTTTTCACATTATTCTCTACATATATATAAGTAAAATCACCTAGAATGGTGCTATTTCCTCATACTTCAGTAAGGAGAGGGTGTGTGTGTGTGTGTATGTGAATATAATGCCGAATGTGTTCGTGCTAGAAAAAAGTATGTGAAAAAGACACATACTTTGTGTGTGTGTATGTGGTGGGCTTGTGGTGCAGCTCAAACTCCCAAGATGAAGCCTTTCCCAGAGAGCCAGGGACCAATCCATTTACAAACAGCACGTAATCAACTCTACCATTCAATTTAAATGTCCATTCCAGTTTACACATACAATGCCATCCTGAAAATTAATAAGAGATGCTCGCTTTGGGCAGATGAATTACAAAATGATACCCCTTCTTCCCAATTGTTGAAATCCAGCCCCAGGGCATACAATTTAGTCAGCAGAACCTTGCTGACCAGATATTACCTTTTTTGGTCCATTCCCAGCACCTGGGTAAAATGTATAAATTGTGTAGCTGACTATGCCTAACAGCATAACTTTCCCCTTTCCCCCTCCTTTTCTTTCTTCCTCAGCTTCTTCTTCCTCTTCCCAAGTTAACAGTGGATGAAAATGAAAGTCTTGAGTTCAGGAAGCAACTTCTTCATATTAAAAAAAAAATTGTGGTAAAATACATAAAACATAAAATTTATTCTTTTAACCTTTTTAAGTGTACATTTCAGTGGCATTAAGTACATTCATATTGTTTTGCAACCAACAGCAGTACTCCTCTCCAGAACTCTTTCATCGTGCAAAACTCAAACTTGACACCCTTTATTCAACTCTGAGTTTTCTTCTGCCCCAACCTATTGTCAACCACCAGCTATTTTCTGTCTTGGTATTTGAGTACTCAGAGCATCTCATATATGTGGAATTGAACTCTTCTTATTCTTTTAACTGAATTATTTCACTTGGGACAATGTCAAATTTCATTCATGTTATAAAATATGTTAGAATTCCCTTGTTATGCTGAATAATAAATAATCCATTGTATGTATCTTTATTTATTCATTCATCAGTGGACACTTGGGTTGCCTTCACCTTTTGGCTATTGTGAATAAAGCTGCTCTAAACATGGATATGGACCCCTGCTTTTGATTCTTTTGGTTTTACACCCCGGAAATGCAAATGCTGAGTCAAATAATATTTTCATGTTCTTGAACTTTGCTTTTTATTAAAACTTCTTGAAAAGCCTAGCACTTAGTTTTGATATTTTTTTCTTTCAGCGTTTCATGTACTGAGCAATCTAAATTCAGTTCTCTTTTTTTCCACCTTCAACTCTGTTTATATTCCTGGCTGTTAATATCTTGGAGGATTCCATAACTTTCTTTTTTTTTTTTAAATATTTTTTTAGTTGTAGATGGACACAATGTTTTTATTTTATTGCTTTATATGTGGTGCTGAGGATCGAACCCAGGGCCTCACGTATGCGAGGCAAGTGCTCTACTGCTGAGCTACAATCCCAGCCCTCCATAACTTTCTAGTTACTTTTGGTTACTAAAGACTAGTCCAGTCCAGTTAAACACTCTAGACTCCTCCTCCTCTTCTCTCCTCTCCCACTCCCTAGTTCAGGCTTGACTGAGGGATGAGCAGGGACAAAGGACAGGCTCTGCTCTATTCTTCATCCCCCTTCCTGTTACCAGGTTCTTGATCTGCTGTGGTTAGGAAGAGAGAAATAAAACGGAGAAGTGCCTACTTCTTGGCCTTATTCTCCTTCCTAGAATTCACATGGAAAGTCCTCTTGGCTGAAACCCTCTCAGTTTAGATGCCCCTACAGTTGATGGACCTGCTATGGAAGCTTCTTATGATTTGTTTGCATTGTCTGTGGCCCCTAACTGATTGGATTGAAGCTATCTGTGTTACACACTGACTGTGTTTGTTTTTTTACTCCCCTCTATCTTTTCCAAACACGAACTCTTGGTTTTGTCAATCTTTTTAAACCTGTGCCTGTTGGTAGGCTCAGGTCTCCCAAGTTCATCCGTGAGTCACTTTGTTCGATTCTCCATTGTTGGATGCCTTTGGCAACCTGTACACTAACAGTTCTTAGGACAGGAATTTTTGTGAATCCATTTGGATTTTACTTGTTAAAATTTTAGAGTTTAAACATACTTCCCAGTTTGGGAAATACTTATCATTTCCAGATTTTAGTGCTGCTCACCAAAGTCAACTTGAGCATAGATTCTGATTTTTCCCTTTTCCCTACCTCTATTTGATAACTGTGTGTGTTCTTTGGAGTACCTTCTCGTTCTGTTTCTTCTTCATAAAATAACATAGAAAAATAAATTTAAAAGTATTAAAAGAAAATCAAAATCACTTAAAATCATATTATTCAATAATAAATTAGATTGCCACTTTTGATGCATATGTAGATTTATATATATTTGAGATTGTATAATGTATAGTTGCATGTTCTGATTTTTTTACTTAGTATGAATATTTCTCCATGCAGTTAAGAATTATTTGAAAATATGTTCTTTAGTGGTCATTGTGTATTCTATTGTATATCATAGCTTAGAAATTATCTTGGCTTAGAGCATTTATAATAATATCTTTACTTTTTCAGTACTTACTATGTGCTGATCAGTACTTTCCATATATTAACTCATTTAATTGTCACAGCACTTTTTTGAACTGATACATAGAAACATAAAATTATATTAATAGGGTATTATGGGGTACTATGTAGTGTTTGAAATGCGTATACATTGTGTAATGTTTAAGTCAGGTTACATATATTTGTTTCATCAAACATTTTTCTTTCTGGATATGACTTTCAAAATCCTTTCTTCCAACTTTTTGAAATGCACTACACTCTATTATTATCTGTAGTCACCCTACAGGACAGTAGCACACCAGAGCTTGTTCCTAGCTTACTCTAATTTTGTGTCCATGGTTCAGCCCTTCTTATTTTCCCTACACCCCTCTCCCCGACTGGTACCCACTGTTCTTTTTACTTCTTTGAGATCAACATTTTAGTTTTCACATATGAGTGAAATAATGTGATATTTGTCTTTCTGGCTTATTTCACATAACATAATGATCTCTAGTTTCATCCATGTTTTTGCAAATGACAGAATTTCATTCTTTTTATGGATGAGTAGTATTCCATTGTTTATACGTACCATCATCAGTTGATGGACACTTGGGTTGTTTCCATTTCTTGGCTGTTGTGAATAGTGCTGAATGAACATGGGAGTGCAGATGCCTCTTTAACATACTTATTTCATTTTGCTACTCAGTAGTGGGATTGCTGGATCATATGGTAATTCTATTTTTAATTTTTGGAGGAAGTCCATATTGTTTTCCATAATGGCTCTACTAATTTATACATCATCAGGGTACAAGTGTTCTCTTTTCTCCACATCCTTGCCAGCACTTATTATCTTTAGTCTTTAGTCTTTTTGATAATAGCCATTCTTATTCATTGTGGTTTTGATTTGCATTTCCTTGGTGATGCACATTATTGAGCTTTTTTTTTTTCATATACCGTTTGGCCATTTGTATGTCTTCTTTTGTGAAATGTCTCTTTAGATCTATTGCTGTTTTTGGGGGGGCACCAGTACCAGGGAATGAATTTAGGGACATGGGACCACTGAGCCATATTCCCATCTCTATTTTGTATTTTATTTAGAGACAGGGTCTCACTGAGTTGTTTAGGACCTCACTTTGCTGAGGCTGGCTTTGAACTTGTGATCCTCCTGTCTCAGCCTCCCGAGCCGCTGGAATTATAGGTGTGTGCCTCTGCGCCCCGTATTGCCCATTTTTAAATTGAGGAATCTGGGGTTTGTTTGTTTGTTTGTTTTTCTATTGAGTTTTCATAGTTCCTTATGTATTCTGGATATCAACCCCTTGCCAGATGTATGGTTTGCAAATATTTTCTACCATTCTGTAGGAGGTCTGCACTCAGCTGATTTTTTTCCTTGCTGTGTGACAACACTTTTGATATCCCCATTTTACAGGTGAAAAAAGTGAAGCACAGAAAGATTGATGCTTAATCACATAAGTTTATAAGTAGAAGTCGGTCAGGTTGTAATTGGTACTCAACTAGTCGGGCTCCAGAATTTGTAATCCTAACCAGTACTCTGTCTGACTCACTGTATGATAGTTATCTGTGTGTGTGTGTGTGTGTGTGTGTGTGTGTGTGGTGGTGGTGGTGGTGGGAGGTGAGATCTTTACCTGCATGTCTGAATTTCTACTGAGATTTCTAGAGGTAAAATAACTAGATCAAGAGCTACAAAGACTTCCAAACTCTTAAAGCATGTTGTTCAGTTTCCCTCCAGAAAGTTCATACAAATTCACACTTCCACCAATAATGGGAATGACCTGCCAGCTCCCTGACTCCCATCAGGGTTATTTAAGTACTCTTTAATAACATTGATTTTGAGATCTCCCCAAATGATTAAGATAGTCCAAGGATTCAGGGCTTCCTTGAAAATGAAGGGAGTGCAATTATATACAAATGTGGAATCATTTGTATATATACATTGGATAATACTATTTCCTCATTTTCCTGATCCTTACATAAATGGGCTTCCTTACATCATCACTATATGTATGAAATTGCTGGGCTGTGAGCATACACTAGGATTGCTTGTATCCAAGATTTGGGAGTCATTACATCTGTCAAGGGTGCCTATCAAAATGTGGCCTTATTTTGACAGCTACTGTCATGGGGGATATTTATGGTATTTTCTTGAGCTTTTAGACTGTTGGAAGTCCTTTTACATTAATAATCTTATATTACTCTTTGGCTTAAAAAATAGCATGGTAAAATATATCCTACTCACATATATTTTAGCTTTTCATTAGCTTCAGTTAATGTAATGTACATAAAATGCTATATACATCTGCATTTCCAGCTAATAGTAACATTTGGAAACCCTGGTTTTTATCTCTGGAAGATAATTTTTCTACTATCATCCTGAATTAAAGGAATGCTAAAACTAGTGGTTAGAAATCTGCACCCCTCACCTTTTTAGAAAATTCGAGGAAGATTCCGTAGCAATATCATAACAAAGAAAATTTTAATAATTTCTACAGTGATGTGGACAACTTTGGTTAGGAATTTAAAATATTCCTTGTCATTGCATGAAAATTAACCACCCATCCTTCACTGGTTCTTTGGATTAGTATTCTGTCATCAGTATGTTGGGAAGAAAATCTTCATTGAATCAAACATTTCAGTGAACTTCATTAAGATTCTGTTTTTTAGTGGCAGGTACTGCTTAGACTTCGAATTACTTTAGATTCTAAAAAGTATGCAAGTTGGGGGAGAAGGTGATAACCTGGAGCAAATAACAAACATGCACTCGACTATGTTGCTTGTGATTCTTTTTCATTTTTATTTTTAAGTGTGACTCTTGGCAGAAGCTTTGTCTTGAACACAATGCCATTGTTAAAAGCAAATGAAATGACTGAAACTGCTGAGGAAAAAAAAACTGGGCTGAAGGATTTATAGCAGACCACCACAAACCAAACATTGCAATTATCTGCAGCTGAAAACAAGTAGCTTTTAATGTGTCCATTTGGCCAAGAAGAGAGAGAATTATAGACCATTGCTCTTTCCTCTCCCACTCTCCTACTCTGCCTTCTTTATATAGTTTATCATCCATAATTTCAGGATGTGTTTTGCTTCTTTAAGCTGTTTTATCTGTAGGCTTATGAGGTCACTCATGTGTGAATTCCTTTGTTAGTCATCTCACCTTTTGCCTTGATGATAGAAAATTGATCAGGCCTAAAGTACAAGTTCAATAGACAACCCCCTTGGTCCTTTGTCTAGGAGAATAGCTACCATTGAAGGCCATGAGCAGGTTGCTATTAATATGACAGCCTGCTCTATCTCCCACTGTAATTTATAATGAAATACCTAATCTCCATTATTTTGATCCAAGCAGGCGATCCCATGAAAAAGTCTTTTCATCCAGTTCCCAATGGCTGTTACATGAGAAATGGCAAACCAATAATTTTTGTCAAGTTTTTTAAGCCAACAGAAATGCTTTTCCACTGCTACAGTTTCAAAAGGCACAGATAAAGCTCATTCACTGAGATGAATGAAAAAGCCATCTGGGGTTTTTCTTTTTGACTTCCTTTCCTTTTCTCCATCCTTGTAATCAAATTTGAGCAAAATCAAATGGGGCTTTCTATGAAAGTACCTTTTGTTGATCTGAACGAGCTGGTAATTTACAAAATACCCTTCCTTTGTGAGGAAGGCTAAAGAAAAAAAGAATCAGTAGCTTTTAAAGCTGGGCCTTAGTGGGACTCTAAATGCAATGAAAGCAGTCTGTGTTGAGAGATTGAAATGCATTTCAAAGCCAGGCCTGACTCGGGGTACAAGGAAGAACAGACCTATGTGCATTTTGTAGGAGGAAAAATGTGAATGGAAAAGGGAGAAGGGGAGACAAACAGGGGGAAGATCTGGATAAGACATTTAAAGTAACCATAATTTTGGAGAAGCATTTGTCTTATTGAAAATGTGTACGTAACCAGTGATACCGAAGTCGGATATTGGCTCAATCAGGATGCTCAACAATTTGAGCCTTTAAAGTTTGGAGCTGCATGGGTTTGTGGAGAAAGTCGGCTTGTGATGTGTATGATGTTTTTCTCCAACTTTTTCTTTTTTTTTCTTTGCTTTGGGATCTTGTGGGAAGTCCCTCAAGAAAACCTGAAGATGCTAATTTTCAGACAACTAATACTTGTTATTTTCCCTCTTTTTGCCTGCTAGATTTCCTCATGATAGTGATTCTTCTTCACCCTTTTGAATTCAGAAGAATGGCATAGACATCTTAAAAATAGTAAGTAATGTGGGATATTTTCTTCAATCACTGTTAATAGTTAATTGTAATAAAGCTGAAATTTGTTTATTGGAGGAGTTTGGAGTCATATACATGCCTTGAAGGAAAATAGGTTTTGTGTAACATTTGTAATGTTTGATATGAATTACTTTTGGTTTGATTTAACTGTTCATTACAATATTACTATAGAAGTAATGCATGTGTTATTCACTATTTTATCTTGTATGTTCTGTGATAGCTAAGTATTGTGTGGCATAGAATATATACCTTGTTGGCATAAGAGTTTAAGAAACAATGCAAAAATTGCAGGGAACTATATTGAGAATGCTAAATTTTTTGTTTTATGTCTCATACAATCTTCCTCATGTATTTATAATTTTTATTCATAGTAGTCATGTTTTCTAAAGCCCTATTTATTCTTGAAATAAAATTTTCATTTAAATCATGTGAGCTTATTTCTTCAAAATAAATATCCTGAGGGAGACAAGAATTGCTCTGACATGAGAAGCAAACAATTTCTAAGGTGATTTAAGCAAGATTCTTAAAATTTAATTTTATTAATTATTTATTAGTTATAATTGAAAGAACAAAGCTTTGTTTAAAAATATTTTTTCCCTTTGGGAAAGTGCAGAGTCCTAAAAATCAGACAGACATATATTATCTGGAGACATGAGTACATGGCACAAGTATTTTTTTTTAACATAGATACAGCACTGGCATTTCTAAGTAACCTTGGTATGTGTTATAAATATGTAAATGCCTCAGTCAGAATGAAGCAATATGGAGCAAAATCAGTTCTGATGTCTCCGTGATGACTTGAGCAGTATTTGCATTTGTGCTCATATTACCTCAGCAAGTGGGAGCTGAGAATTCCATATAGGCAACCTGAGATACTTGTTTCTGGAGCCAAGAATAAAACAAGATTAAATAAATGAAACCAAGTCAGCCCTATGTTGTTTAACCCTTAGGGTAACTATCAGGTGTTTTTTTTTTTTCTTCTTCTTTTTTTTTTTCATGATTAAATGAGGAATGGGATCCAGATAATTTCACAAGGGCCAACCTCTTTCCCTTCTGACTGTTCCGCATATCAAATTTGAATTTCTAAAACTTTATGTTTAAGATGAAGTCTGTTTTCCATGCTTTTACAGCTTTCGGTCTCTTTTCCAACTTCCTGCATTTATCTTTGCCTGTGGTTTTGAGCCATTTGCTGCCTCCTAATGCCTGGCTTTAAAATAGCAGGCCTGGCAAGCTGCCAAAAGGGTGTCAATGGGATATTGGCTGGTGCTGGTATTGGAATTTCAAGGTGGTTGTTACTTCTGATTTACAATAGTTGCTACAAAACAGATTTTTGGAACCTGAAGGGGTGGGGCACATGGAGAAGAGAAAGTTTCTAGGCGTGCTTCTTGAAGGAGCTTAGTATGTTTCTTTCTGCAAAAAGCAAGTTGGATTGTTGTGTGGTTTACATGGGCTTGATGTTCTAAGTGATCTCTCTGCATGATGCCATTGTACTTGTTGCCTACAGTCTTTGACTGATAGAGAAATGCAATATGTAAAAGAGGTTTTATTTGAGTGATTCTTTTTACCTGTTATGTCAAATTCTTTCTATTGATTTCATTCCCTTCTATTATCAATTATGATTGTTGTTAAATTAAGACTTCTGTTAAAATACTATTATTGCTATTACTTTTTAGTTTGGAAAAATGTTTATTATTTAGGTGTGTATGTAATTGTTTTATTGCTAATCCAAACTAGTACCTGGGCAGTAAAGTATTGTGTGTTGCTTACTAGTTCATTTCTAGTCAATCTTATAAACATTTTGCAGAATTTCTCTTACATGCTATCTTTCAGCTCTTCTGGTAAGAACTAGAGGTACCACATATTGGTATGCAGTGCAAAGGATCTCTGTAAACACAGTTTTGAGAAATAGGTAGTCAGGCCTGAAAATAAGTTAAGGCTTACTTTTTCAGTTTATTAAGGATTAACTGCTTGCTCAATTCATCCAGGATTAACTGTTCTGAAGCTGTTGTTAGTAGAGCAATGATTTCCTCTTTCCCACAGCCTAGGTTTAAACATTATTCTACACATACCTGCATTTGGGGGAACAAGAGAGCTAGCTAGTTCCCACTTAACCACTGGGATAAGAGAAACCATCTCAAATATTTGCATCCAGGCCTTCTATTCCTAGGTATAATAGCTGATAAATGACACACTGCACTGTTTGTGAAGCCAAAACATCAAACAACCACTCTTGAAAAGTTTGGAAATCTAGATCTCTGAGGTGTCTTCAAAAGTTTTCAGAGGAAAGGAAAAGGGTGACACATTTGTGAAGACTCTGAAGCATCTGTGATTAACCTTAAGGTTTAGTTTTCTTTATTATGAAATGAAGACTTTGAGCCTGTGTCAGGAATTGGGTGCTGCTTTTCCCTTGCAGCAAACCTGCTGAAGATTTACTGTTTTCACAGACTAGCAGTAGTGGAGAAGTGGCTCTTGAAGTGCATTCCTCCCATTGTGGTCCTGGCCCCTGCTTAAGCTCTGTAGGAGCTGTTCCCTGAAGGTTGTTCTCTATCATCTCAGGCAGAGTCCAGTAAACATGCCCATGCTTTTATATCATCACAAGCTACAGGTTGCTTGACTAATTAGTGCAATTTCTCTAAGTGTTCAGGATGCATGAAAATGGTGGCTTGGTGTTAACTCCAGTTTACATTGATGATGCCTCTGGGTCGATACTGGCATTTTTGAGCCTCATTTTCCTCAGGTGTCAAAAGGACTGTTATCTGCCCTTTGCTTTGCTTTTCTTGCCTTCAGTGGGCTAAGCAGACATTTTGGAATGTAATTTTGGGCATGAATGTAACAGTTGGGTTTAGTCAGCTTAGTTGGTGATGCCATAATGACAAAGACCAGACCAAGTACTGACTTCACTAGACAGGAACTAACTTTTGATGACAAAGGGGACAAATTATGGGCAGGTTTTTATCAATGTCAAAATTACTCCAATTAATGATCACATTACCCTATAAAACTGTAAGCATGCGGCAGCATCTAAAATAAAGGGAAATTTACTGATCCCATCAGGTCCTAAAGTTCAGAATGGGGAAACTGGGAGCATAATAAACATAAAAATAATTCATTTTATAGTACCACCTTTATAAATTCTTTGATGCAGGTTGTAATATAATGCAACAGATATAATAACCAAATAATTAGAATAGGGAAAATATAAATTGGTTTAAGACTTAGAAAAAAGGAACTATATATGTCTGAAGGTCATGTATTTAAAAACAATTTTTTTAAAAAAATTTAAGTTACATATTTGGATAAAAGTTTTAAGTAACCAAAACAAAAATGGAAGAAAAAATCATCAAAAGGGTAACTTATATACTGAGAGCATTTTATACACAATATTCCTAAGCTTCACAACAACCCTGAAGCCAGCTATTTCTATGCTTATTGTACATTGAAAAAAAATGCGAGATCATAGGGATTTTCTAATTCACCTCCTGTTACACAGACAGTATATGCCTCCAGCATATACCTATCCTAATTTTGGTTCTTATCCAAGGCCAATCCAGAATCATAGACCTCATCTCTTCTTTGAACTTCTCTAAAAGAATCCATTTTGAAAGAAGACTGAGTGGACCCTGAGAGGGTCCACTTCAGTGAGAGGGAGTTAGGTGGGTTTCCTTTGCATATCCCCTACCAAACCATGACATATCCCTACAGAATACTCCTCTGCAAAGTGCCTTGTTAGCTTGCTAACACTGGAGGTTCTTCTCTTTGACTCTTCCTTCATGCTCCTCCCAGCTTCTCTGGCTATCTTCTTCTATTCCTGGATCCCCCTTTCTCTTTTCCTCTTTAGATAACTCATACCTCTATTATATAGGAACAGTACGGTACTTCAGCTCCTAAAACTAAACTTGCGTATCAAAGCCCAGTGCCATGCTTAGCACATCCCCAAAGCCTTCTTGGTAACTGTTCTTACTTTACTTAGCAATAATGAGGATGATGTAGTAATTGAAATAATCCCATTATACATATTGATTTAGGGAAAAACATACCAATCTCTTGGTTTTCTGGCACTTGATTCTGAAAGAATATTCTTCAGTGGGACTTTAAGCCTCACTGGGAGTGAGCAGGCATTACAAATGATTTTATTACTTTTTCACTTGCATCTACCCTGATGATGGAGGCCAAGGCTTCATAGCAAACCAGCAAGTAAGCAAACAACAAGAAAACCTCAGAAAATGTTATTTGAATGGGGCCAAGGCCAAGGACAGCTTTAATCATAAAGTTAAGGATGGAGAGAGAGGTGAAGTTTAGAATGAGAAAAGAAATAAAGGAGAAAGAATTTACCTCATAATAGAATTCTATAAATGAATTTGAGCCTCCTTTTTCAGTGTGTCTCATGAATTCTATTTTATCTTGCAATAAGAAACTAAATTATATATTTATATATTAAATGAGCAAGGTAAAATTTATTTAAATGATAATAGAATGCCAGTGCTTAGAGAGGAAAAGGTAGGCCCACCCAATATCCTGAAAAATAGAAACCAAGGCTTCAGATTTAATATCACAAAAATTTTGACTTGTGATAATGCACGTTGAATCCTGTGATTAGGTAGTAGGGCTTTTTATCGGTTCAGCTTCTATGTCGTCTTTTAAGAAAATTTGAAGAGAGAAGTGCATGAATCAACTATAATGACTCAACCCATAAAATTTGTTTTGAGTTTGGGACATGGAGTGAAAATTGAGAAACATTTTATAAAACCTTTTGAAACCCCAGGTTCAGAAAGCTTTCAGAGAGTCATTTGCTACACACTAGTGTATTTTCTGCATGCGTTTTCTTTTAAGTTACTTGGGTCTTTGCTTCTGCTTTTTGGCTTAAACGGTTGAGTTACATGGCTCTTGGAGCCTTGAACTTGATTGTCAGTCAATGTAGCTCTTTTAGGAGAGGATGTCAAATACACCAGCCATCCAAAATTGCCTACATTGTCATAGCTCTAATGAGTATGTCCTTCAAGAGTGAATTAGAGGCTAAAAATAAATGCGTTCTGATGTTCACAGACTCCTTAAAAAGTGCTCTGAAACCAATAGGAAAGATTGTAATTTTTTCCTCTCACTAAGACAGTTATAAGAACAGATTTAATAATGTATGCTTTCTCTCATCAGAAGGGTAAGCTCTCTTAATAAATGTATGCGGGATCATTGTGGTGAAAAGACATAGGCACAGTGACAAAAGTGTGCTGTGAAAAGAACCCATACAAACCTACAGCTATTTTCAGCTTCCTTTGCAGATGGAAGGAAGGGCGAAATCCTTCATCACTGGGAATAATTTAGTGACCTAACTGTTCAAAGGTGGGAGCCCCATGGATATAGTGAAATGGAGATGTGAGCACAGAGAGAGTTGAGGCTTCCCTTCTAGCTTTATTATGCAGACATTTTGAAATCCAGCCTTAGGTCACCCATGAATTCAGGATTTTGCTCGTCTTCTGGAGAAACAGATCTGGAAATAAGGCTCTTGAAGCACAGAGCAGAGTTCTGCCCTGTCTACTTTTCTTAAATGATTTCCTCAAAACAACTTAGATTTTCTTTGTTGCTTTTTGGGTTAGTAAACACGGCCAAGGATATTGTCACTTGTATTTTCTTACAGAAAACTGTAAATGAAAACAAGTGAATGAGTTACTTTTTTGTCCTTTCAAAATAAATAAATAAATAAATAAGAAGAAAATCCAGTGGCCTACACAAACAGCACAATCGATGCAGTGAAATGTGAAAAAATATATAAAGGCCGCTGGGCACCGTGGTGCATGCCTGTAATCCCAGCACTTTGGGAGGCTAAGGTAGGAGGATCATGAGTTCAAAGCCAGCCTCAGAAATGGCGAGGTGCTAAGCAACTCAGTGAGACCCTGTCTCTAAATAAAACACAAAATAGGGCTGGGGATGTGGCTCAGTGGTCAAGTGCCCCTGGTGCCAAAAATAAAAAGGAAAACAAAATAAAATAAAATAAAGGAAAGGAGAAGGCTTAGAAGTGTAAAGGAAGGGTGGCAGACTGAAGCATGGAGGACAGAAAGAGAAAATCCTAGGTTTAAACTAAGTTTTAAAATAATTCACTTATGTTGAAGTCTTTCTCTAACTTGTTCAAAGTGTTGAGTTAATGCCCACTCTTGTGCTTAGGGGGTTAGAAATGTTGAAAAACTTTAGAGCCTAATGTCACACGATTTAGAGATGCACTCTGCCTTAGAGAGCATCTCCCAGTGGATTATCAGCTAGGAGGATAGCAGTTGCAGGCGAGGGTGGCCTCACCAGGGTGCATGTAGTCTCAGGGTGTGTGTAGTTTATTGTTTCAAAAAGCATATTTAATATCATAGAATAATTTAACACTGTGAACAGGCAAAATTACTATTGTTGTAATGATTTAAACATCTTAAATTAAGATTCCACAGAACTGTCTAGGTCTGGTTCTGATGGGGATTGGATGAAATCAAGTTATTCTCAGCCTACAGAAGGCCCTAGGTAAAGTGTGGGCAACTGTGTCAGAATGTATTTGATACATGGAGACTGTAAGGTTTTACATATTTACTAAAAAGAGAGTATGTGGTAAAATACTTTCAGAAACACTAATCAGGCCAGAAAGAAGTGCGCTTCTCTCAGCAAATATCTATGGCACATTCAACTGGGTTCGACACCTAGGTGATGATGTCTAGTAAGAACTGGGCATGTAAGTAGAGAGCTCAGATTAGTTATGGCTTAAGGCAGAGATTTGGGACCATCTTTCAATAGAAATGTCAAGGAAGGACCAAGAAATGTCTTTCGTTGTATGTAACAACAAAGAGTTTGTGGTTGACTTTGGTGAGAGCAGTTTGGGTGGAGGAAAAACATGGAAGCCAGTTTGAGGTGGCCTGAGAAGAGAGCAGGAAGTAAGAGAGAGGAGACTGCATCTGTGGATAATCCTTTCAGGCAGCTTCACTGGGAAAGGGAAGACTGGAATAAAGCTCCAAGCTGGAGTGAAAATTGGGAATCAAGGGAGGCAGTTTGTTACAAAGTACTTCACAATGTATGACACACAGCTAGGCAATTACTGTTTTTTCTTTCTCTTTCTTTCTTTCTTTCTTTCTTTCTTTCTTTCTTTCTTTTCTTTTCTTTCTTTCTTTCTTTCTTTCTTTTTTCTCTCCCTCCCTCCCTCCCTCCCTCCTTCTTCCCATGAAGAATGGGGTGTTGTGTTGGGTTATTACACAAATAGTCTTAAAGGTCATGCGGGAAATGTTGAATTCTTACTATGGGGACTTTGAACTCCAAGTTCAAAAGCTGGTTTAATCCTGTGAGGTTATGGTTTAGTATGAGGTGCCCCCAAAATGCTCATATGTGAGTTACTGCAAGGAAGTTTAGAGGTGAAAGGATCGGGTATGAGAACCTTCGCCTAATCAGTGCATTAATCCCATGTTAGAGATTATCTGGGTGGCAGGTGGAGTGTAGCTGGAGGAAAGTCACTGGGGGCATGCCTTTGGGGTTTATATTTTGTCCCTGGTGAATGGAGTATTCTTTCTCTCTCTTTCCTGGTATCATGTCCTGAGATATTGACTTATTGCTTACTATGTGTTAGGCAGACATTGGGCCTCTAATCTGAAGGAGCTCCCAGTCAATTGTGTGGTAAGATATACAACAAAGAGAAATAGCCATGAGAAGAGATCAGGTAAGATGGATATGTGTGTAGAGGAAAGAAAACAGAGAGAGAGAGGGGGAAGGAGAGAAGGAGGGAGAGAGAGAGAGGGAGAGAGGGAGAGAAAGATATTGATTCACATTTTACTGAAAGGATATAATAGGAAAAAAAAAAGACTGAAATGAGTCTGTGGGATTTTTAACCCACAGATGTTAGCAGAAGATGTTAGTGATGTTAGCAGGACTGATTTCGTTGAAACAGTTGAGGGCAGAATTGTAACTGCTGTGGACTGAAGATTCATTAAGAGGTAAGGAATTGAGGACGGGGAGGTAGGATAAACATGTTCAGAGGTAAATGTGTGACAGTTGCTGGGGTCGAGATAATGGAGATAAAAGATGACTCTATAATTTTGAGTGAATGGTGGCATCATTGGGCAAAACAGGGAAATCAAGAGGAGAAAGACCTAAATTTAAGGGAGCTTTGGTTTTGCTCTTGATTGAATTTGAAATATGGGTAGATGTTTAGTCCATAGTTTAAAAAAAAAGGATTAAAAATTAAAGAAACATTAGGACTAGATACAGTGCATTTAGATTTGCATCAGATAGGTAGTTGAAGTCAAGGTCATAGAATATAAAACTGTAGAGGGAAGAAAAATATAAAGGACAAGCAAAAGGAAGATTAGAGGTCAGTACGTGGACTGAGTGTGTTTTCAATATATGTGAATGATGAATATTTTGGAGTCAGATGAAATGAAGATGGCACTTGTTAAGTGTCCATTCTATGCCAAGTCCATGTTATTCCATTTCCCTTTCACAAACCACACATCTAAGCTGGGCATCATTAGCCATGTTTCATACATGATAGAACTAGATGTTGAGGCCTTGGCTGGGGTCACAATCAAGAAACCACAGGGTTGAGGTTTGAACACACATCCATCAAAGACTAAAAATACAACGAGGTCTTACAATTTTATAAATAAAATTAGAGAAAAGGAATCAAGGGAAGTAACATAAAGGAGCTCTTACTGAACAGGTTCTGTGTTCTTTGTTAAGCAAGAGGAGAGGTATCTGCTGAGAGTGAGAGAGAGGATGGAGGAGAGTAAACAAGACTTGAAATAGCAACTGTAGAAAGTTAGGTGTCATTAAGACTCGAAGGAAAGAAGTCAAGTTTAGAGAGCCTGGAATTTCAGTGGACAGAACTGGTAAGTGGAGAGTGATTGTACATGATTCTCTGGAAATGTATAATCTCTAGATGTCAAAGCATTTTGAAATCCCTGACAGCATAGCACTGGGAGCCAAGGAGAGCCCACAGCTATCTGGAGCTTGGCATGGGAAGAATGGCAGAAGATCCAGGGACTAGATTTGTGGTTAGTGTTTGAATGGTCATCCAGGGGGCCTAGACTTCACAGGAAGGCGAAGAAAGATAGGAGAAGGCTGATGAGCTCAAAAATCAGGAGAGCTGGAGGGATTTAAATATAATATGATTGCAAAACACATTTGGAAAGTCAAGGGTTAGAGGCACAATGATAGATGTTTGTAATTAGAGTAGGTTTTTAGAGCAGCTGTGAGCCATGTTGGAGCATGGGGCAGAGCTCTATCAGGAATTGACTAGTATCATGGAGGTGGCTGTCACTGGAGGTGCAAGGTCAAGAACCTGTCAGGTTGGGAACTAAGGAAGGTTGTATCTATACGCTGAATAGCACACTGGCTTGAGTGTTCAGGAGGAAAATGCACATGGCCATGAAAGTCAGAAAAGAAGCTCTTTGTCAGCATAGGCAAGGCTGACCGAGGGAGCGTGGAGAAGAGAATAAGGAAGGGGAGGAGAAGAGAAGTTAATTAGTGATCTGCTAATATTTTTTAATTAAAAAAATGTGTTTATTTGTTCTTTTTAGTTATACATAACAGTATAATATATTTTGAAATAATATGCATACATGGAGTATAACTTCTCACTTTAGTGTTGTACGTGATGTGGAGTTACATTGGTGGTATACTTATACATTACCATAGGAAAGTTATGTGCAATTTATTCTACTCTTTCCTATTCCCATCCCCTCCTTCCCTTCATTCCCCTTTGTCTAATCCAGTGAACTTGTATTCTTCCTCCCCCATTTACTGTGTGTCAGCATCCACATATCAGAGGGAACATAGGGCCTTTGGCTTTTGGGGATTGGTTTATTTCACTTAGCACGATAGTCTCTAGTTCCATCCATTTACCAGCAAATGCCATAATTTCATTCTTTCTTATGTCTAATATTCCATTGTGTATATGTACCATATTTTCTTCATCTGTTCATCTGTTGAAGGGCACATAGGTTGGTTCCATAGCTTAGCTATTTGAATTGAGCTGCTGTAAACATTGAAGTGGACGCATCACTGTAGTATGCTGATTTTAAATCCTTTGGGTATATGCCAAGGAGTGGGATAACTGGGTCAAATGGTGGTTACGTTCTAAGTTTCTGAGGAATCTCCATATGCTCTGTGACTTTTTAGTGGGCTCTTATACACATAAACTCATGTAATCTTTACAATGAACTGCTGCTTTATTACCATTTCAGAGGTGAAGAATCAAAAGTTTTTGTTTTGGGGTTTTCCTGAATATAAATTCATTTGAAGCTTAAAGTAAAAACATTTAAATGGCATCTGTAGCATGCAAATAGTAGGCAAATTATTAAGTAATATATATATTATTGTATATAACATACATATATGCCAATATTTATCTCAACTTTTTATACAAACATGCATTGAATTACACTATCCAGATTATTGGAAATCTGTGTCATCAAAATCAACAAACTAATATGTTAAATACTTAGTCATTCCTATTATTTCTAAGGTATTATATATGGAAATAAAATGATAGGTATTTGTAGGAAAGAAAATAATAAGATATTTTCTAATAATTGTTTGAAAACTTTGATGAGAACAGAGAAAGAAATGAAATGACTACCATAAATTTAACATAAAAGAGACCATATTCTATATTATTCTATTCTATATTATCAGTGATATTAATATCAAACTTTGAATATTAAAGTATGATCCAAAAAAATAAGCCCTATCTATCTCTGCAAATGACTCTAATACATCACCCCAAATTTACAGATGATGAAACCAAGGCTTAGAGAAGAAACAAAACAAAACAAAAATCTTGCCCAGCTTTGCAGAGTTAGTATTCAAATTCAGATCAGTCTGTGTAAAGCCCATATTGTGTCCAATACTCTGCCCGTGAAGTTCTAGTACTCTGATGAAATGTTTTTTAAGTTGGTTTCGATGTCTTTTCAAAATGCTAAAATGAACTGGCCAATGGACAACGTTTATAATAAAACTGGATTGGGCTATCCAGCTGTTAGGGAAAAGCTTATGACATTCTTTTATCACTTTATACTCCGGAGTTTAATTGTGCAACATTTTGAAAATCCTTGAAGGATTTAGCTCTTTTAGCTAATAGGAAAGAGAAACCTGACAACCTCTCTTTGTTTTGAAATGACTTCACCCAGGTCAGTGAACTCAACGACTGGGTGTTCCAGGGAAATCAAATCCTGGCTTCTCCCTGCCAGGAGCGCCCTTCCATTCCCCTGATCGCTCACCTCCGTGGCGCTGGCACTGGAACTTGCCTGTCTGTCTTCATGTTGCTTTCCCCACTCCTGTCTTTGCATTGTCATTGTCACATCTTCCTGTTTTTATACCCCTTTGTCTTTCAGGAGAAGGTTAATCTTTAGTCTTGCTTTTGCAACTTTTACTGTAACCTTATGGAAGGGCACACTCCTGTTCTATTTTTATTTGTTTTGTGTTAGCCTAGGACCTTTTGTAAATTCCTCCAGCTCTCTTGAAACTTTATAGTTTTTATTCTTACTTTTTGTTTTTCAGGTGCTTAAGATATTATTGTCCAGGTTCTCCAGAATGGTCTCTCTTTGTCCTTCTCTTCCCTGTATTCCTTCTTGCTGTCTTCTTTTTCTCTTATTTTTTTTTTTTAAACTTTCTCTTATTTGGACTTGAATAGCCTCATCATTTGCTCTTCTAAAACTCTGAGTTGAATAAACTTCTCCCTATGATACTCTCCCAAGAGGACTTGTCTCCGCAGTCCTCTCTTATCTTTTAACTTTAATTCTCTTTTACTTTTATTAAATTCTCCTCCAATAAAAACGAATAGATGTTCTTCATTCTTCAACTAAAAGTCTTCCCTTCAATCCATTCCAAACTCATCAGACATTTGATTCACTTTCTCACCTCGGACTTTCTTGGTGACCTTCTCTCAACTACTTTTTCACTATTCTCTCCACTGAAATTGTACTTATTAAAGAAGTTCTAATGACTCACTCCTGGACAAATTGGATGTTCTTTGATCCGTTATCCTCATCTTTCCTGGCAATAACTCTGTCCATGGGCTGGTAGATCATCTTTGAAGTGCTTTCGAAGTAAGATGGGATTCTTTTTCTTTTTAAGTAACAAAACATCTTCCAGGTATTTTGGTATATAATGGCTTTGTTAGAAACACCACATAAAGATATGAATACCTTGTAGGTATTTTATACATCATTTTGTTTAATTTGCTTATGAGAATCAGAGGAGACTTGCTATCTGCATCTCTAATAGCTTTCTTTAAAAGTGTCCTGACATTTCAGTTGGTTTTGAATGGTTAATAACTGTTTGTTCATTTGTTCATTTTTTTAAATTTAGCCATGGTTCATTTCTCTGAAGGACAGACTTCTGAGTCAGTGTTATTACCATTACCATCCCCCACCCTCATACACTGAATTCCCCTAAATCTAATTTGCGAGATATTACTACAGACAATATAAATTAATGACATTTTAGAAATAATTTTCTTAGTTGCTTTCATTGTTGTAGACATACTTCCAACCTCTCCAGACTTAAGTTCAGTTGAAAGTTAGAACTTTAAACATTTCTGAATTAACTTGAAAGAAGAAACATTCTTTTCCAAAATTCCAATTTACTATAATGAAAATTATAGTACCCATTATTGGCTCCATAAATGTAGCTAATACTTTTGTGACTATATTAGTTCTTGACAGATTTTAATTTTCATTATGAGCAATAAGAGTAACAAGCTCCACTGGTAGGGGGAAAATGGTTTCATAAACATGAAGGTTGTGGCTTTGTAACAAAAGCTTTAGTATTCCAAGTTCGGGTTGTCGATATCTATTTTTCCTTGCCAAGTATAAGGGGGTGTAGCCTTAGATTCTCTGATGCCTTCATACAAGCGTATGTCACTGCCTATTAACATTATTTAAATATAGATTTCTTAATTCCTGAGAATGGTGCTGAAAATAGTGTTTTGACTAATAAAATGGAGAAGACAAAGGATTCAAAGACAAAGGCAAGGTATGCACTGACTGATGTATGTCATTTTAATAACATAATTACTTGATAAGCACTTACATGATTTAGTTACTGATCTTCAACCTTTCAGAGCCAGAGAATGAATTAGTGATGTGTTGTACCCAGGTACTGCCAAAAACTGAGAGCAGTGCTGTATTCTGTGGTATTTTAAGAGATACATACCTGAATTGTATTGTTAAGTAGCCCATTATACAAAGCAGGACAGTTTAGTGAAAACATTTCACAGCAGAATCAGATTGCTTTCTAACTCAGTGCTCCTCTTAATTTCTCCAGGTTGGATGCATTTTTAGAGTAGGGAAGAAAATATGTATTTTTTTGACTTATAGATAACTAAGGAAAAATTTAGAAGGGTGGTCTATTCAACACTCTACCAGGATTACATGACTGATAACATTCTCCAGAGTATCAAGTCTAGGCGTTGTTTCTATCTTGAACTTAGACTCATCCTGAAGAAAGTTTATCATGGGCACGAAGAGGAAGCACTGGCAATTCTTCCTATGACTGAAGATACTAGTTCACCTGTGGTGAGATACTGTGCTTAGAGCAAACCCACCCCATGTGACCCTGTCCAAGTTCTTTTACATAAATGAGGTTAAGTTAAAAATGATCATTACAGGAAATTTCTAGAAAAGTAAACTTTAACATTTATTTATACATGAATTTGTATTTATTGAGCACTTATTGGATACAGATATTGCCAGAAACTAGGGATGAAACAGTGAGCAAGAAATTGTCACTAATCTATCAGAGATACAGATAATTCTTGGTTTTATGGACAATTATAGTATAAGAGGATAAGTGCTACAGGAGTTTTCAGTTCAGGGTACAATATGAACACAGAGGAAGGAGGTACAGTCATGGGTATGGTCCAGGGGAGATTTCCCAGAAGTAACGCTCAAGCTGATATTCAAATAATGAACAAAGTTGGCTATGTGAAGAGAAGGCAAGGCAGGGAGAATGTTCTAGGAGGTAGGAACAGCATGGGCAAAATCCCAAAGGTGAGACAAAGGGCATGTCAAACAGTGAGAGGAGCAGGGAGAAAAGAAACTGGAGAAAAAACAACCACCACCAATTCATGACCATTTTGTTTGTCCTGCTAAGAAGTGTGATAATTATTCTAAGGGTAATAGAGTTATGGAAGATTTTCTTTTAAGTTATGGAAGATTTTGAACATATCAGTGACACAGACATATTTATGTTTTAGAAAGATCACCACAGTCATGTACTGTTAGTGAGGTGACATGGGAGCAAGAATGGAAATGGAAAACAGTCTGCTTTCTACTCCTTTTATAGTCATCTAGGAAAGATTGATGGTGACTGAAATGGGGAAATTAGATGGATTTGGGCAAGATGCAGGAGAAAGAATTGGTAGAATATGGTTATCGGCTATTAGAAATCAAAGAGTGGCAATACTGTAAAAAGACTTTTGAGTCTGTTCTGAGCCACTAAAAAGAACATAATGCCATTAGTAAGAAAGAACAGGAAGGAGCATAGATTAAATAGTTGAATTCATTTTGGATATGTTGACTGTGAATGAACATGTAAAAGAGGGTGAGGGCAATCCCACTTGTTTGGGGATTATTACAGGAAGTGTCTTTTTTCTTTTTTTCTAAAGCAAGGCAGAAGCAAAATTTATTAAAGGGCAAAAAAGGAAATGTATGCACACCCCAAGGAAGGTTGTAGACCCCCCTCATCTCTCAGACATGAGAAGATGAGTGATGCACCCAGGGTAGAACTTTCTCACCTAGGATTTTCTTGGGAAGAAAATACAACTTTCCAGGCAAGCTTTTGCAAAAATCAAATCCCAAGTTAATTATTTACTATTTGGGATGCATAATGTTTCTTCCTGGTTAACCAGTTTACCATAAATCAGTTGTGGGCACATTGTGTAGGATCTTAAATATGGTGACATTTAAATTGCTTATGATTTTTGTCTTGCTTATCTGGTATATGCCTATGCTGAAAGTCTTGTTCATCTAACTAAAGAGGCAAACATGGCTGGCCATGCTCATCCATACAGGTCTTTTTCTCTTTCACCACTTGTTTTAGTCAGTTTTGTGTTACTGTGACCAATACAACAACAGTGTAGAAGAGGAAAAGTTTATTTTGACTCATGGTTTCAGGGATTCAGTCCATAGTTGGCTGATTGATTTCTCTGGGCCCAGCAGAGGCAGAGGGAAGCAACTGAGAACATGGCAACCCAGAAGGAGAGAGAGAGCGAGAGCGAGCTCACTCTCTGCTCACCAGGAAAAAATATAAACCCCAAAGGCATACCCCTAGGGACCTAATTCCTCCAGCGAATCCTACCTGCCTACAATTTCCACCCACTTC
This sequence comes from Geosciurus inauris, assembly GCA_004024805.1. NCBI lineage: Eukaryota > Metazoa > Chordata > Mammalia > Rodentia > Sciuridae > Geosciurus > Geosciurus inauris. Next base: position 23,967 of record PVHX01017934.1, read on the forward strand.
AATCCACAGCAATGGATTAGTCAACTAATTCAGCTGCACCTCTCATAATCTAATCATTTTGCCTCTGAAAGTTCTCGCATTGTCTCACACATGAATTTTGGAGGGACACCTCATATCTAAACCACAACATTCTGCCCCCCCCAAAGCTCACACCCATCTCATAATGAAAAATATACTTAGTCCCTTTCAAAGAATCTCCACAGTTTAACAATTCTATCATTGCCAAAAGTCCATGTCCAAGGTCTCATCTGAGACTCAAGACAAACTCATGAATATTTTCCCCTGTAAAGAGTAAAAGAGTATATATCCTATATGTTATGGCAAACAGTAATCTTTTCCATTCCACAAGGAAGAAATAGGAACATAGAAAGAAGGGATGGGACCAAAGGAAGACCAAAATAAATTTGAGAAAAACAAGTCCTATAGTTCATGTCTAGTATCTGGGGCACATGGCATTGTGATATTCTCTTTAAAGGGTTTATGTAGCTCCACCCTTATGGCCTTGATGTTTGTGACCACTTGGCATCTCTCATGGCTTGTCTCTGCTAGATTCCTGCAGCTTTCCTGGGCTGACCTCACATGTTACTGGCAACTCTTAATCTAAGGGGCCTCTATTGCTGCTTCAGTTTCATTCTCACATCTTCATGAATCACCTCAGGGGCAGCCTTGCTGAAGACTCTGGCCCTGCTACACTTTGCCTGGCTTCCTAGTCCTTCCTTTGAAATCTCCATGGAAGCCTTCATGATTTCCTAACTCCAGCATCCTGGATTCTTGCAGAACCAATACCATCTGGTTGATGCTAAGTCTGTTACCATCTTGAACAGTAGCCAGATAACCTGGGAACATGGCTGTAGCAGCCCCTGAGTGCATGGGCAACTGAGCACAGTGAAACAATGTCCTAAGCTGCTTTGTGCAAGCAGTGTTTCCTCATGGTCTCTTCTCAAAGGAAATTTTTTTTTTATATCCTTGAGCCTGAGGTGACTGTGATCTTGCCAATTCCTGAGATACCTTCAAGTCATCTTTCCTATTGTTTTTTTGATAAAGTGTTATTGACTATAATGTCTTTAAAAATATATCTTCTGAGGCTGGGGTGGTGGCTCAGTGGTAGAGTGCTTGCCTAGCATGTGTGAGGCACTGGGTTCAATTCTCAGCACCACATATAAATAAATAAAATAAAGGTCCATTGACAACTAAAAAATATTTTTAAAAAACCATACCTTCCTTAGTCCCAGTTTTACTTGCACTTTCCTGGTCAAACTGTAAGTTTTTTAAATCTTTCTGCTCTTCTTTCTGCTCCAGATTGTCATGTTAAACTTCACTGAAAGCCAACCACCAGCAATATCCATGCCTGAATGCTATGATGCCTTGAAAATTTTTTCCACCAGATTAATTAAATTACGTTTAAATTCAGCCTCACAAAAATTCTCATAACATGGTCAAAATGTGGACAACTTCTTTTCCGGAACGTAACATAAATGGTCCATCTTCTAATTTCCAATAGAGTCGTCCTCCTCTGAAAATCTCAAAAATAGTCTTTTCTGTCCATTTTCCTAAGCATTCTAATCTTTTCAGCATCCATGAGAACTGCCCATTAAGTTCCTCTTAAAATATTCTAAAGCTGTTCCATCCTAAATCTCTAAACTTTTCAAAATTTATCCACACACACACACACACACACACAACAGGAACATCTGCAATGACTTCTAAAGTACATAGGCTAGTCACAGAAATGACCCCACTTCTCGGTACCAATTTCTATTGTAATCAGCTTTTGAATCACTATGACCAATATACCTGATCAGCACAATGTGAAGGAGAAAATGTTTACTTTGCCTTATGGTTTCAGAGGTTTATGGATGGCTGACTCAATAGCTCTGGGCCCAGGTGAGGAAGAGGGAAGCAGTTCAGAACAGGGAAACCGGAGGAAAGCTAGAGGAAGTTCTTATGGACCAATTATATAAATGAAATCAAGAAGTCTTCTCATCATTAATTTCATATTTCAGAACTATTTTCCAAAGAAAAGGTGAGGGTGATTACTTACAAAAATAGAGTTGAAGCTTGGGCAGGGTGTGGTCTTCGGTCTCCTCTTCAGTTGTTGGGTTAGAAGTGAGTGTGCTGTTAAGTAGGCTCTGCAGGCAGTGGAATTTCATAGCCCCGAATTTCCTGTGAGTCATCCCTTCCATCTCCTCAAAGAATGGCAGTATACATACTGCAGACTCCTGGAAGGCCAGGGAACATCTATTCTTGGAGCAATAGCCAAAAATGTAATCAACATAAAAAGTTGTGTGTGTTGTGGGAGTGGGAGAGAGAGAGAGGTAATTTACAGAGAAGAGTCTGGATGTGTTGCAAAATGGAAGGAGTAAAGCACATAATATGAAGCAGATTCCCTTACCAAGTAAGAGACTTGCAAATTCAGAGACCTAAAGTAGGGTTTGCAGGCAAGAATGCTGCTGTGGCCTGTTCCAGAGTCTAAGGCTGATGTTAGAGACTGCCTTTTGGATATTGTCATGGCGCTAGCTACATTCACAAAGTCAGAATAGGATAGATACCCACGTTTTCAAATCCTTCAATTCCTTTGCATAGACCCCCTTTAATGTGAGTTGTGGTTTCAGTGCTAGAACTTCAGATATGAATGCTGCTCTGTGGGTGAATGACTTGTTTGAGATTTTGAGATAGAGAAGGGTGGATAGAGTGGGGGCCTATGGGATGTGCAGACAAAAGTGGTGACTAGAATTTGAGGAGGAGTTAAATATGGATCTTCCAGGAAATGTCATGGTTGTAGGAATCTTTTGGGGAGAGATTGAGATTAAAGGATTTATGTGGGCAGTAGGTGATAGCAGAAGCTTCTGAGGTGTCCCTATGTGCTGTTCTAAAATGATGATATTTCGGGTTGCTGGCTTTAGCAGGGTAGTTCTTTAGCATTCTCCTTGTAGGTATATTTTTTTAAATTATTTTTATTTTTTTTACTTTTTAAAATAGCAGAATGCGTTTCAGTTCATAGCACACATATGGAGCACAGTTTTTCAGTTCTCTGGTTATACACAGTTGTAAACATCTTGATTGAGTAGGAGAACTGAGCTTCTGGGATGGGGCTTACAATGCAAAGCTTTTCTTAGATCATTGTCTTCTGATATGGACATAGAATAAGATGCCTGTGATCAGCAAAAGAACCCAGGATATATCTGATGATGATACATGGCTAGGGTGTCCTGGGGAAAATGGTCAAGTCCTAACAGTGATGAATGTGGAGCCATATGAACTGGACTGCACAGTAGTTAACCAGGTCTGATGTGGTTTAGTGGTCTTTCTGCATACATCAGCTTTATAGAAACCAGTGAAGGTCAGGCATGCATGAGCTTTTCCATGAATTCTTGTTTCCCCTTGTTTCCCTGGCCCAGGGTATTACTCATAGTTTAGAAGTGTGTAGAAGACCCAGGTATGCTCCTAAATCATTACACACAGGTTGTTGCTTTCAGGAAAATCTGAAGGCTTATTGCCCAGATAAGTTCATTGTGCAGAATCTTCTTGTTGGAAATATACCCATAATTCTAAGCCAGTCAACTCTGTTGGTTCTGAAATCCTATCATTTATTGTCCTTATTGAAACTTGTGAATCATGTCTTTAGATACATTTTGGTGCATAAGCCTTTCAAAAATCTATCTCAGCATAATATGAAAACCAGGGGATTTCTATAGAAAGAGACAGAAGATTCATAGAGTTTACCACTTGACATTTCTAGACAAAAGTGAGGCAGGAAATAGTTCTTGCTTGTATTTCCAGAGAACTATTAGCTCTACATTGCTCTAAAAACTTGTGTCTGCAGCAAGCAGTGCAGATAGACAGAATATCCTCCAAGAGGGATGACTGTGGGTGACATAGGGTTCTGTGAGTGTTTTTTCTACAACCACAGAGTGAACATCACTTAATAGAGACCATTCCTTTTTACCTGAAGGTTACTTCCATGAACCAAAGCCCAGCCATCTGTCTGGTTTAGCAGACTGGCCTAGGGCTATTCTTTCTAAAAGATACTAAGAAATGCTCATTTTGCATGAGATGGTCTTGATTACATTTAGGCAGCAATCTTAAAAGACACAATAGACTTTCTTTCCTGTCTAGGAAACTGTTGGTTTGACTTTTGTGAGAATCTATTTGGTAGGCAATTCTGGATTTGCTGTTAGCCAATGATTGGTCTCTTATCCTAGTGATTTGAGAGCTTTGACAGAACATGAGGATGATTAATGGTAGCAAGGATGGCCTAGATATATTTGGATGGTGTCATGCACATTCACAGGCCAAATAGATTTTTGGCTCATATTGTTAAGAAAAAAACCCTTATATGCAAGACTGATGTGCTTATTCTGAAAAAGTTCCAAAGGGATAAAAATCCCATCCAATGAATCATTATTCATCCATTTCAGTGTCTAACAGCTTTTAAATATCCTCAGATGTTTTGTATTGCATAGACAGGGAGCCATATTTAGAGCATAGAATTAATTAGGATTACAAGGGATAATAAAAATTATAGTTTTTTTCAAATGGTTCTAGGAAATGGGAATGGAGGTCTGAGCAGGTGAATCTGCAGGCCCCTTTCCTATTTCCCTTTCACTCAGGGTAGACCCACTTTCATCTGGATTCTCAGGTAAAATTTCCTTTGAACAGTGCATTTATTGGTTTAAAAATATTCCAAAAACTATTGGTATAATTCATTTTCTTATTCATAGAAGTGGAACAAGGTTCTCAGATTGGTAAAATGACTTGCTTAAATACCCATAGACATTGAATAGAAGAATAACCTTCTCCTCCTTATTCCCAGTTTGGTTCCTTCCTAGTTGGTGCCTAAATTCCTAACATGGCTCTAGGTATAACCTATAGCCTGAGTGGCCTAGTCTCAAAGGGTGCATTAGAGAACATTTGTAAGATTCTAGTTCCACATGAATTTATTAGGGGTTATAAAGAGGAAAATGTACTGATGTTAGATGTGGAAAATAGAGAGATATCTGAAAATTTATAGTTCTGACTACTTCAGTTTTCTTCCATGGTTTTTAATATGCTAATGTGAACACCGAATGTCTAACAAGGAGACATATGTTTCTCAAATTTATTTAATTATGGAATCTTCTTTTTATGGAACAACTGAATTGTTGTTTTTCATAAGGTGCACTTTGGGAAGAACTCTATCCTAACCTAGAGTTATCATAGGAGATCTTGAGTCTTTGGGAATATGAAAATATTTTGGAGATAGAATGTCTTAAGCAAAACATGCTCAGTATGAATGGCATATGTAATACCACTGAGTGACCAATTGAAAATTGGGGACAGGGAATCAAATAGCTATGATTGTTGAAAATATTTTGATAAATAGTATTGTACAATGTAATCTCCTGGTTGTATATGATGTTACAGGTATTTTGGGGGAAGAGGGGAACACCAGAAATCCTCTAATTCCAAATGGTTCATAACATCTTTAACTTTCACTGTCATTTCTTTCTTTTAGGTTATCATTCTAGATAAAAGTATGATTATAATCACTAACACCAAAAGCACCAATTAATATGCCAGTTTAAAATTCTCTATGATTTTTTAAAATATTGTTTGCTGTAGATGGACACAATATCTTTATTTTATTTATTTTTATGTGGTGCTGAGGATGGAGCCCAGTGCCTTACACATGCTAGGCAAGTTGTCTACCACTGAGCCCCAGCCCCAGCCCCCTTTATCATTTTTATTAGTTCAGTTAGTGGTCTGAAAAGACAGTCCTGCACATAACTGAATAGCGCTGGCTCCAATAGTAGCCTTTCCAGATTTAGGTCCCTTCTCTGTCATTTACTAGTGCTGTGATCCTGGCTAAGTTACTTAATTCTTCTGTAAAGTGAGGTATTATTTGGGGAACACAATTCTGAATAGTACCTTGAAGGTTTTTGATGGTTTAAAAGAGGCAGAAACAGGAAGAAACAGTTCAACAAAAATAGAAACTTACATGTACTGGGAAAAACAATAAAATCTGTTTTGAAATTGTTATCTATTCCTCAGAATTCGGAGTAAACATTCTTGATGTTTACTTATACAAGCTTCTTTTCATATTTTTAAAAAGTTTGTTCTAATTAGTTATACATGACAGTAGAATGCATTTTGACACATCATACATAAATGGAGTATAACTTCTCATTCTTCTGATTGTACATGATGTAGAATCACACTGGTCCTGCAATCACACATATATATATAGGATAATAATGTCCCATTCATTCTACTATCCTTCCTACTCCCACACCCCTCCCCTCGCTTCACTCTCCTCTGCTTAATACAAGGTAACTATTCTTCCCTAGCCAATCCCCCTACTGTGAATCAGCATGCTCATATCAGAGAAAACATTCAGCCTTTGGTTTTTTGGGATTGGCTTATTTTGCTTAGCATAATATTTTCTCCAGCTCCATCCATTTACCTGCAAATACCATCATTTCATTCTTTTTTAAAGCTGAGTAATATTCCATTGTGTATATATATCACAATTTTTCTTTACCCATTTATCTGTTGAAGGGCATCTAAGTTGATTCCATAGTTTGGTTATTGTGAATTAAGCAGCTATAAACATTGATGTGGTTATGTCACTGCAGTATGCTGATTTTAAGTCCTTTGGGTATAGACTTGAGGAGTGGGATAGCTGGGTCAAATGATGGTTCCATTCCAAGTTTTCTGAGGAATCTTCATACTGTTTTCCATAGTGTTTGCACAAATTTGCAGTCCCACCAGCAATGTATGAGTGCACCCTTTCCCTCCACATCCTCACCAACGTTTATTATTGCTTATATTCTTGATAATTGCCATTCTGACTGGAATGAGATGAAATCTTAGATTAGTTTTGATTTGCACTTATTTGATGCTAGAGATGTTGAACATTTTTTCATGTATTTGTTGAACAATTATATATTTTATTCTCTTCAGTTCCTTAGCCCATTTATTGATTGGGTTGTGTGTGTGTGTGTGTGTGTGTGTGTGTGCATTTGGTGTGAGTTTTTTGAGTTCTTCATATAGCTGGGAGATTAGTGCTCTATCTGAGGTGAATGTGGTAAAGGTTTTCTCCCATTATGTAGGCTCTCTCTTCACATTATTGATTGTTTCCTTTGCCGTGAAGAAGCTTTTTAGTTTGAATCCACCCTATTTATTGATTCTTGATTTTACTTCTTGCGCTTTAGAAGTCTTGTTAAGGAACTCAGTCTCTAAGCCAGACATGTGGAGATTTGGGCCTACTTTTTCTTCTATTAGGCACAGGGTCTCTGTTTTAGTGCCTAAAGATCCACTTTGGATCTAGTGCTTTGAGTTGAGTTTTGTGCAGGATGAGAGATAGGGGTTTAGTTTCATTTTGCTGCATATGGATTTCCAGTTTTCCCAGCACCATTTGTTGAAGAGGCTATCTTTTCTCCAATGAATGGTTTTGGTGCCTTTGTATAGTATGATATAACTGTATTTATGTGAGTTTGTCTCTGTGTTTCCTATTCTGTACCATTGGTTTATGTGTCTGTTTTGGTGCCAATACCATGTTGTTTTATGTTACTATGGCTCTGTAGTATAATTTAACGTCTGGTATTGTGATGCCTGCTGCTTCACTTTTCTTACTATTCTCTTCATCTTTGATAAAACTTTCCTATGGAGCAGTAGGAAGGCTGTGATAGGGTAACCTAATTATTCTACTGCCTGAATAGGCTTGACCATTTGGGAGCAATCTTAAAAACTTACTGTTTTTCAGTTGGAATCATTCAGTGTACAGGACCACAGTTAAGTACCAATGCAAATCATTTTCCCCCTTGACCTCTTCTAAATTGTTTAAGCTCTAGCTTCAGGAAATGAAGAATAAATTTGGAGAAATAGTGAGAGATATTGAAGATATGCAGCTGAAAATGAGGTTTTTACTATCTAAAGATGGCTAGAGAAGCAATGAGCCACCTGTGGTATTTCCAATGGAGAGGGGAGATTGACAAAGCAGAGATAAAAGATCATGCAGGGAGGAAAATAAAAGTTTGTATTTGTTCTCACCTAAGGAATCCAGCTCATCCAATGAACTGATTATATCCATTTATTTATCTGTACTCCCACTAGAAAATGGACTTCTAACTACATAGTTTAATCTCTCACCTTCGTCTCCTTTGCACTTGGTGCACTGTAGTGAATGTTTTTACTGGTTGTTGAAAATAAATAGTAGTTTTGGGTTTTCTTGAGCAAAATGTTGTAATTAATTGTCTTAGAACAGCTTGAAAGGAAGTGAAGGCAATGGTTTCTAGATTAAATATAGTTGCTCCAGCTTGAAGCTGGGAAGATTATTTTATGATTTAAGAATTATAAAGGTTGCCAGACATGGTGGCACATGCCTGTAATCTCAGCAACTTGAGAAGATGAGGCAGGAGGATCGCAAGTTCAAAGTTAGTCTCAGCAACTTAGTGAGGCCCTAAGCAACCTAGTGAGACCATGTCTCAAAATAAAAAGAAAAAACAAAAGGTCTGGGGATGTGGCTCAGGGGTTAAGTGCCTCTTGGTTCAATCCCAAGTATTAAAAAAAATAAATTGTAAAGGTAACGGTCAAGCACAAGTATTGGGGAGAACTGATACCACTTTGTTCCTACGTGCAAAGTAAAAACTTTTACACCTGGGAAAACGAGGCCATTGCCTTTATTCAGAATGACCTCAAATTTTTAAAAAGTCTTATTCTTAAAAGTCTCCCTGGGAAATTTATTTTTTTTCTTCTTTATTTCCCAAAGTAATTTAGGGTTCTCTTTGCAGTAAATTTCACTTTCTATTTATAAAGTCCATCCTTATTTAGGACCTGAATCACTCACAAGTGTTTCTACAGTGATGTTACATTGTGCCTTTTAAAAAAATTTTACAAAAGGATAGAGAATATTAACTACTTTTCTTATAGTTCAAATTGGATACTCATAGCATATTAAGGATTTAGTTGCTGTTGAATAAAGCAGTAGTAGAGGGCTGGGATTGTAGCTCAGCAGTAGAGCGCTTGCCTTGCATGCGTGAGGCCCTAGGTTCGATCCTCAATACAAAGCAATAAAATAAAGACATTGTATCCATCTACAACTTTAAAAAAAAATTTTAAAAAAGCAGTAGTAGAATTGTCCAGTTCTTTTAATATTCTATACTGAAATGGGGCCTAAGGCATAGAGGCATCTAGTTTTCTTTCTGTGCCAGAAGTGAATCAATGGATGAGATGGAACTAGGCCAACCACGCGTGGGCAGGGGGCGGTTCCAAGACCTCTTGGTACCACCTGTCAGCAGGTCATATATCAGTAAGAACATAATTGAATAATTCAATAATATGGTAATTTGCTTAAGAGTCCCAGAAGAAAATCATTGTCTCCTCCAATAACTGAACAGTTATAATAACTGAAGTATTTTTATTGTATTTTGCTTCATACTTTTATTATATTTTGTTTCAACTATACTATTTAAATTAGGCATTCACTGCAAGAAACATTTCAGTGGGTTTAACATTGTTGTTCTCATTTTGCTGATGAGGAAACCTATAAGGACTTGGTTTGAAACTGTTGTGAATTAAAGGAATCATTTCTACTTTTCATAATTCATGCTATTTTTTCAAGACAAGTATCTTAACATTTGAAAGAGAGATAAAAATATTACTTCACATGAGCACTAATATATCTAGTAATAATTAACTGCTATTAATTTTAGAAAATGTTTATGTCAAATTCCTGGGGCTATTTGCTTTTAGATTCTTGATATTTAGGCATTTTCAATGAGTTGGTAAGGAGTTTAATTAGGTGAGTGGTCATTTATTTTCCTATTTCATTTGAGATTTGTTACTTGTTAACAAATTCTAACAGAAGTTAGAATTCCTAGTATATGTACATTCAACTTTTTAAAAATTAGAAAACCACAGTTAGCTGAGCCATTCCTGCATCAACTATAATTAAACAAATATTAGAAAAAAATAAGTGTTTGGGTCTGACATTAAACATTCAAAATAAGAGAACGTTAGAGATTCAGATTTCATATTACTGTCTCAGCTTCAGTCCAAGTATCTTCACGTACTCAGTTGCTCAATGATGTTGGATTTCACTTTCTTTTATCTTTATTCTGTGGAAGATCAGGACAATGTCTCCTGAGGCTAGAACACGACCCTTGGTGCTCAGGGGAATTTTGAAGATGCCGAGTCCCAGTTTCTTATAAAGAAATATGTTGTCTAATGGGGAGTAGGGATCGATAAATGAATGACAATACATAGACTCTACTCATTTCTTCAGAAAGTGAGATGAAGTGATTCCATAAGGGAAGGACAGAGAAGGTCTAGGAAATGGAGGAGTACTCATGTAAACTGAGAATGTAGAGGCAGACAAAATGTGTGCTAATCTGTTAATGAAATCTTCTAATTAGCATCAGAGTCTTGGCTCTTAATTTTTATTTTTGTGGTACTAGGAATGGAACCCAGGGCAAATCTACCTCTAAATCATACCCCTGCCCAAACCCTTTGGAGTTTTCATTTTGAGAAAGGGTCTCATTAATTTGCCAAAGTTGGCCTCACTCTTGCCTTCCTCCTGCTTAGCCTCCAGAGTTGCTGGGATTCCAAATATGCACAGCTGTGCCCAGCTGAGTCTTGGCTCTTTAAGAAAGTGGATATTTATAAAGAGATAGGCTCCCAGAGTAAGTATAAGCACTTTTTCTAACTCTCATAGGTCAAGAAAGTTTATCTAATCAGTTACAGTTTCCTATGACTCCTAACAGAGGGGAAGAGGATGGCTAGAATTATTGCAACAATTAAAACACTTCTGGTGAAATCAGGCCCTTTCTTCTCTTATCAGAAGAGGGATAGCACATCTGTCAGCCTAACAGTGTGCAGAGAAGCAGTACTGTGGACTTGCTGTGTGTTCTCTGGATGACTGATTTGTAGAGGTGGCTCTTTGGCCTCTTCCTTCACAAGGCCAGTAGATGCAGTCCTGGTCCTTATCTAAGTGACCAGCTAGTGAGTGCCTGGATTGACAGATAAAAATGATCTCTTAATTCTTTTAAAATTGGGGGCTAATACCAGTCACACCCATATTTCAAATATTGCATTTAGGTTTAAATCTAGACTCCTATAATATAATAAACTTGCGAGGCCTACAACTGCAATTACTTTAGAAGACAGTCTGTTGGCTGAAGAAAAGTTTACTACACAGCATTAGTTTCTCAGGGTTTGACAGACAGTATGTAAAGGTGAGTTGGTTTTCTTGATGGGAGCAGATAATACAGTAGTCTTGCCCTACCTGTGGTTTCACTTTTCACGTTTTAACCATGGTTTTAAAATATTAAATGGAAAATTTATGAAATAATTAGTAAGTCTTAAATTGTGTATCATGCTGAGTAGTGTGATGAAATCTCATGCCATCCCATTCCCTACCTTGTGAGACATGAATCATCCTGTTGCCCAGTGTATACATGCTGTGTATATTACCCTCCTTTTAGTCACTAAGTAGGTATCTATCAGATTAACTCAAATGGAATTGCAGTCTTGTCTTCAAGTAACCCTTATTTTACTTAATAATGGTTGCAAAGAGCAAATTAGTGATGCAAATGAAGCCCCAGGGTATAAAACATGGGAGGATAGATTAATTCTGGTGTTATGTGACGATGCTGCAGGACATATAGGAAAAAACATACCATATATAGGATTTGGTACTATCCAAGGTTTTAGGAATCCACTCGAGGTTTTGAAACATGTTCTCCATGAATATGGGGATGTGGGAGCCACTATTGTACTATTTTATGAAGTGTTAAGAATAAAAAACAATTAGAAAGAAGGACTAATTTGCAGAGAACATTGCCATCCTTAGTTTTAAGTGAATATTAGAAATTTAAAGTTATTAATAAGGAGTTACAGTGGCACTTAATGAAGGTACGTTTTGCTGCTGTTAGAGCAATCAAATGGTAAAGGTATGTAATAAGAAGGATGCTGATCCAGATGTTAGGATTTTGGGATAGAAAGAAAATAGATGATACTCTGCTCCTTTTATAGATGGGAAACTATAGCTCAGAGTGGTTAATTATATTTCCTGAGATTTGGTGGACAAATAGGATGAGTCTAGGCTTGACTTCAAAATTGATGCTTTTATTCTGAAAATAATAGGTAGATGGGACAAATGTAATAAACAATTATAGAAAATAATGGATCTAGAAATAGAGAAACTAAATTTACTTGAGAAAAGTAGAAGATATATACAACACTGGGAAAGTATTTATGGGTCTTCGCTATTATTGCTAGATGTTGACTTCATTTGTATAAAAAAGCTTTAATGTATCAAAAATATTTCTCAAGACAGATGCGGTGGCACATGCCTGTAATTCCAGCAGATCAGGAGGCTGAGGCAGGAGGATTGCAAATTCAAGACCAGCCTTAGCAACTTGGCAAGACCCTATCTCAAAATAAAAAATAAAAAGGGCTGGGAGTGTTGCTTAGTGGTTAAGCACCCCTGGGTTCAATGCCCACTATCAAAAACAAAACAAAACAAAAAAAGAATATTTCTCAAAGTTAAACAATGTATAGACCCCTTGTTGTTGTTATATAATTATTATTATGTTTTTATTATGAAAAGTTTTAATCATATAAATATGTAGTATGATCATATCTCATATTATCTGGCTTCAATAGTTTTCAACATTTTATTTCATCTATGTCCTCAACATTTTTGTTGTTTGTATGAGTATTTTAGGGAATCTCAGACATTCTATTATTTTGCCTATAAATATTTCATTATGTATCGCCAATGATATGGATCTTAAAACAATCTTTTATTATCCTTAATAAAATTAATAGTAACTTATCATCTAATATCCAGTCTAAATTTACATTTTCCTGATTGCTTCAAAAATCTCTTGTTCTTTAAGTTAGAATCTAATGTCCATACATTGTGTTGGGTTGTCTTATGTCTTAGTTATAACATTTCCTCCTTAAATTACATGCCAATAAATTGTGGGAGACATTACAGTTCAGAAATGTTAATTATATTTCCTGAGGTTTAATGGAGAATTAGAAAGGGTTGGGGGCTTGAACCAAAGATTTTTATTTTTTTGACTCCAAAATCAGTGCTTTTATTCTGAAGATAATAAAGTACATTTTGCCCTTCATAATTTGCTGCGTTCTGCATTTGGCTGATTGCATCCTTATGGTATTTTTATGTTCTTAATATTGATATTGTTCCTTAACCCAGTGTAGAAACTAAGAAGTGGTGGTTAGATTTAGAAGGTTAATTAAATTCAGGTTTAATTGTGTTTTGAAGAAAATTCTTTTTTTTTTGGTACTGGGGATTGAACTCAGGGGCACTCGACCACTGAGCCACATCCCCAGCCCTATTTTGTGTTTTATGTAGAGACAGGGTCTCACTGAGTTGCTTAGCGCCTCGCCATTGCTGAGGCTGGCTTTGAACTTGCAATTTTCCTGTCTCAGCCTCCCTAAATGCTGGGATTACAGGGGTGCACCACCGTGCCCAGCTTGAAGAAATTTTTTTTACTTATTGTTTCACATCATGGATCACATAGCAGTTGGTTTCATTTTGTTCATTGTTTTTTATACATTGACCTTTGTTTCATTTTGTTTTTTTTTTTGGCACTGGGGATTGAACTCAGGGGCACTCGACCACTGAGCCATACCCCCAGCCCTATTTTGTGTTTTATGTAGAGACAGGGTCTCACCGAGTTGCTTAGCGCCTTGCCCTTGCTGAGGCTGGCTTTGAACTCAAGGATCCTCCTGTCTCAGCCTCCCTAAGTGCTGGGATTACAGGCTTGCACCACCGCGCCCGGCTCTGATCCCTCTGTTTTAAGTGCCTTCATCAACATGGTGCCTCTGGGTTTAGTAGGCATTCACATTCATTGCTAGGTGAATTATTCTATTAAGAGTTATAAAATAGGGGGGTGGTTCCAAGATGGCGGCCTAGGCAGACGCTGTGGTCAGTCTCTCCAGAGCCAGAGATTGAAGTAGTGGAAATACCATCTCCCAGCCAGCTACTGGACATCATCCTACAGCTGCCCCAGCAGGAATTTCACTTGTGCGTGTAAGCAGGGCCACCAGGCAGCAGCCATTGCCACAAGCAGCGCGTCTTCGGCAGCAAGCGACGGCGGAGCTCAGCCGCGGCAGCTCAGAGCCCCAGCCCAGGGCTCGCCCCGGGCGGGGCCTGCTTCTATACGGGGTTCCTGGCTCCAGCGCCCACCCAAACATGCAGGGCCCCTAGCAGCTGCTCCCGTGGACACACAGTCTCAGCCGCTAGCCACTGGGGAGCCCAAATTCAGGGCAAGAGTCGCTCCAGAGACCCCAGCGGAGACAGCCCACCGCACATCCGCTCCAGTGCTCCGGTGCACCGGCAGGAGCCGCAGAGGGCCCAGATCCGCCCGCAGGAACCTGCTTGGGTGTCCAGCAAGAGGGAGACCAGGAACTGCCACCTCGAGCCACTGAGGATCCCAAACTCAGGGTAAGAGTCGCCCCAGACACCCTAGTGCGAGGCAGCCCCACCCAAGGGCAGCCTGGGCCCGCCCCAGTTCTGCTCCAGAGT
>PVHX01017935.1:0-38512 GCA_004024805.1 Geosciurus inauris
GTAGAGTACATCTAGTACACAGACAAGATTCAGTGCAACTGTATGTGGTGTAGAGAAAGTAATCTTTTTACCTCCCTTAACAATGTAGCAATATTCTTTCTTTGCTTTTGCTAGCTGTTATGAGTTGAATTGTATCCACTAAAAAAAAACATATGTAGAAGACTTAAACCCCAGCATTTTAGAATATTTTATTTCCAAATAGGGTAATTGTTGATGTAATTAAGTTAAAAAGAGGCCTTACTGAAGTAGGACCTAAGACATGGATATCAAGATAAGTTGGTATCTGAAATTGGGTTTTATATAATACGGTGTTGGAACAACCAAAAAGATATCAAGACTGACAAAGTAGACTATGTTTACATATTTATTAGTAATAAATATAATAAATAGATAAACTGGCCTCATTGCTTATCTAGACCAAAACACTTGAATTCTAATAGCTATTTCTACTAAAAATATAGTGGGGTCATTAACTACACATAAAAAATGTCTATGACAATGACTTAGGAAAACCAATCTAGTAAGAAATATAGCTAAAGATTTGTAAAATAACTCAATCTTAATACAAAAAGAACCAGAAAAAAAGGAAAATATTGGTTTTAATGATGAAGGTTTAGCATAAACCAAAGCTGAGCATTATCTCCAAACTTACGTGTTAGTAAGAACTATTTTAAAAATGATTTTAATATAATAATAATAAATTTAATACAATTTCATATAAATTTAAAATAAAATAAATAGAAATAATATAAATTTCAAATAAATTTAATATAATTCAATAATAAATAATTTTAATATATATGTAATGTTCACTGGCATAAAGTAAATAAATGACAATGACAAAATAATGCTTGTATTAAATAAGATTAAAAGTTGTAAAACAAATAACTTCAGACTAATGGTGAATAACAATAACAATAATATATAGCTAACACTTATTGTTTCCTTTAAAAGAAACAGAAATCTAAACAAATTATAAACCCTAAATTTTATTCTCACAAACAATTCTGTAGGATAATTGTTATTACTATTTCCATTTGACAGGTCAGAATCCTGATGTTTAGAGAAGTTGGATAAATAGCATTAGGTCACTTAGTGTTAGGAAGGACATATATAGACCTGGACAGACTGCTCAGACTGCTTCAGAATCTTCAACCCAATATACCATCACTTAACCTGTCAAAAAAATCCACTGATTTTTATTACATTTTTTTAATTAGATTGAAAAGGTAATAGATATTGACTTTAAAAAATGGCAAACAAATAAAAGTTCAAAGGTAAAAATAAAATCAAGTATACACCTACAACTACTTGATAAATTCTACTTTCATTTTGATATCCACCAGCTTTATGTGTTGGAACTTTGGATGTGTATACTTCTGCACACTTATCCTGATCACTTATTTGGTAAACTTTAAATCATTTCATCTTCATTTTTTTCTTTTCTTTTATTAAATTTATTTATTCTAATTAGTTATACATGACAGCAGAATGCATTTTGATTCATTTTACACAAATGGAGCACAACTTTTGATTTTTCTGGTTATACATGATGTAGAGTCATACAATATGTGCAGTAATCATTTTTTTCTATAAGCAATTATACAATTTAATTTTAAATGTCTTGTAATATTTACAATAAACAAATTTAGACATAAGATATTCACATTTACAAGCTCATTTCAAAAGGTAATTTTATAAAAATTTAAAAGTTTATGTCCACTTCCATTAAAATAACTTCTATACTATCTAAATACTGAAAATAACAAAAGGGGAATTTTTCATCTATAATCATGTACTTCAGTTTTTAAACAGGTTTTACAAATAATCATTTTAAAATTATTCAGTGTTATTTTTACAAACCTTTCAACAATTAAAAACATACTTTTCAAGGCTCTACTTAAAAATACTTTATTGTGGTCAGAAAACTTAACATGAATCTACCTTCTTAAATTTTGATGTTTACAATACATTATTGTAGGCTATGTTTACACTGTTGCAAGGCAAAACTCTAGAGTTTACTCACCTTGTTTGATGAGAACACTGTGCCCATTAACAGTTCCCCATTTCCTTCATGCCCTTTTCATATTAATACATTCCATTCTTTGATTCTATATATTTGATTATTTTAAATATACTGAAATCACACAGCATTTGACTTTCTGTGATTGGCTTGTTTCACCTAGTATAATGTGTTCAAATTTCTTCCCTATTGCTACATACATATTGGGACACATTATACCAGGTATTAGGAAAATGGGATATTCATATACTGAAGAATAAATCTAGATTCCCATATCTACCCATATACAAAAATCAACTCAAAATGAAACAAAGACAATACAAGATCTGAAGCAGGAAAACTACTAAAAGTAACATAGGAAAAACATTTCAAAACATCAATGTAGACAAAGAGTTTTGGATAAAATTTTAAGAGAAGAGGTAACCAAAGCAAAAGTGGACAAGTAAAGAAACAAAGATAAGAATTACCTACAGAATGAGAGAAAATACTTGCAGAGTACTCAACTGACAAAGAATTAACATTCCAGAATACATAGGGAACTCAAAAATTCAACAATACAAAATCATTTTGGTTTTATTTTCTTTGAAAGACCTTTAATTTTTTTTTACCTTTTGTTTAACATAAATTGGCAATATTCAACCAAACCAATAACAAATGGAAGGCCAAAAATGTTTACACTTCAAGGTGTTAGGACAGCAGTTTAGCAAGTGGAAAAAGAAAGCATTAAGACTTTGATATTTATATCTACTAGTACACAGGGGATCTTATCAAACTATAAAATGAGAGCACTAATGGTGTCCAAGACTTTATTTTGAAAGTAACTAAAGCATTTTGTGCATATTTGTGTGTTTGAAGAAAATTTTCTAGAGATAAAACTAATTATACTTGAAAACAGGTATAACTGTTACGTCTAAATTTCCCTACAGAAGTTTTATATTGACTTTTGTTAGCAGATATTATTAACATAAACTGCCTTTGAGTTCAAAAAGTACCCCTGAAAGATCATATTAAGTCTATGAAGATGTCATCTCAAAAATGTCAAGACAAGAGATATGAACTAGTTGATTAATGATTAATTGCTATTACTGATGCTAAATGTATTGTGAATGGTTGTATTTCTTTGCCATTTTTCTTCTTGGAACTCCTAACTGAATTTACCTAAGTGAAAGAAAAGAATAAAAGCAAAGTTTTAAACTCCAATATTGGAATATTCAGTTCCCTTGAAATTTTTATGGCAATCTTCATTCACCACATGACAACTTGTGTCCTCAAAAGCTTTCTCTCCCCTCCTCATTTCTATTAAACTTTATCATTACCATCACTCAATTTATCCCTTTACTTGTTTAAACTAATTTTATATTTAATCACATTTTGTTCAACTCATCCAGACTAGTAAGCAACTTGTGTTTTAGATCATAAAAGCAACTCATGTTTTTAGTAAAAGTTAAACCCACACAATTTAAAATTTCATAGTGTCTATAGGTATAATATGTACACATAAAACATAGACGAACATTTAATAGATTACCTGTTAATACATGTAGGCATAAAGTGCTCATGCTTTCTTCTTGTATTATAAATAATGAGTCATCTTCAAACCAGATCATTTTAAAAACCAAATCTTTAGACCAAATGTTAGCAAACTTCTTAAATAATGGGTCATCTAAGTCAATGTATTGAACTTTTCAGGCCACAAATGTTGCAGAAATGCAACATTTTTGTTGCATTAAAAATATTAACAACCTATTAAAATATAAAAAATACATTTGTAGTGCTTGGGCAATATAAAAAGAAATCAGGAGCTAAATGTATACCTTATTTTGCTGAAATTTGGTAACATTTGCTCTACATTATGGTTTCCTGGAGCCTGAAGGGATCGGGCCTCTATTTTCATGAGCTTGAAGGGATCATATCTTGTTTATCATGTGTAATACTCATTATATAGGGAATGGTATGTTCTAAACATAAGAAATTATTGTATATCTAACATTTATTGATGTAAATAATAAGTAATAAGAAATATACCTTTCGGATGGGAAACATATTTTGGGAAGTTACTTGTTCAGCCAAATCAAAGTATCAGAATATTGAGTTTAATATATTGGCAGGAAACTTTTATCTTAGACATCTAAGTATAATATCAGTAACTGCAGAAGGATTTTCTGATGTGAAAAATTGCCTTATCTGTTTCTGAATTTATTTTTTCAGTTTTGGTAATCTTGGACAATACCTTTCTCATGTTTTCCTACAACCATGTGTGTATATCTGATCATGTCTTTGAAATGAGAGTTTCATTATTATTTGCAGAAAATAGTCCTTCTTTGTTTATACAACTGTTCACAGATTATTTTATCAAGCTATGTTAATTTTAATGACTATTTGCACTAATGAAGAGAAAATAGTGCATTGCTAGTAGAATTATTTTTATTTGAATTAATTTTTAAAACAGATGCAAATTTCCTGTTTAAGATATTGCTCTGTCTACTTTCTACACTGGATATGTCCTGCCATTATCTTTCATTGATCTAACAGTAATTGAATAACCATTTTAAACTCAATTATTTTTTAAGAGTAGATTCTAGATTGAGTGAAATTATACATAGTGCCATTATTGCATGGAAATATAAATGTCATGGCACCTTTTTCTTTAAAAAATAAAAACATGATTCCTTTACTACACAATGAATTGAAGTTGTGTGTATGAAAACTAAGCACTTCTCCTATATTTAAGGAGATCAAAATCTATTGATGGGGAACCATCCGCCCTTTTTTTTTTTCAATTGTTCTTTTTAGATATACATGACAGTATATTTTGACATAATATATATATACAAGGAGTATAACTTATTAGGATCCCATTCCTGTGGTTATACATGATGTGTAGTTTCACTAGTGGTGCATTCATATATGAACACAGGAAAGTCACGTCTTATTCAGTCTATCGTCTTTCCTGTTCCTGTTCCCCCTCCCTTCCTTTCATTCGACTTTGTCTAATCCACTGAACTTCCATTCTTCCCTCTACCCCCATCTTTATTGCGTGTTAGCATCTGTATATCAGAGAGAACATTTGACCTTTGGTTTGGGGGTGTTGGCTTGTTTCATTTAGCATGATAGTCTCCTTTCCCATTCATTCACCAGCAAAACTCATAAAGTCACTCATTTTTATGGCTGAGTAATATTCCATTGTGTATGTATACCACATTTTCTTTAACCATTTATCTGTTGAAAGGCACCTAGGTTGGTTTCATAGCTTAGCTATTGTGAATTGAGCATCTATAAAAATTGATGTGGCTGTGTCACTGTAATATGATTTTAAGTCCTTTGGGTATAAGCCAAGGAGTGGGATAACTAGGTCAAATGGTGAATCACTTGCTTTTCTTCTTTTGCTATATCTCCCAATTTTCCCAATACTGGTTTTTGTTGTTGTTGATTTTTGTGACATATATGTTGCTCATGTGTTTCTTATTCATGTGCATTATTTTATTACTTCATTTGCTCTCAAAATATCCATAGGCTTTCAGCTTTTATTAGAAAGGAGTGCAATTTTTGGCAAAGCATTATTCTTAAATATACACCCACAAATAGTTGTGTATGTATGCACATGTGTGTGTATGTGTATGTGTGTGTGTGTTTATAATAAAAATTCCTACGGGGCAGAACTATGAGCTAACTGAGTTTCAAGTTGAATATACATTTACTTTAGTTCTATACTTACTTAAAATTTAAGGCAAATTAAGTTTTCTAATTATATAAAATTATTTTAATGTTTATTATTATAGGTTTGCTCAGACATCTATTTAATTTTCATAGTTGTCTTTAAAAACTTTTTCAGAACTTTTTCACTATTCCTTAGTGATTTTCTAGTACCATGCTTCCCAGAAATGATCCCTGGAGTAACAGCATCAACAATCCTGCGAACTTGGCACAAATGCAAAGTCTGGGTCTCTTCCTCAAAGCTGAGCCAGAAATGAGAAGGTATAACCAACAATCTTTGTTTTAGCAAGGTTTCTTGTGAGTCTGATACATGCCAAAGTGTTAGAACTATTCTAGCAGAGGTAAAAAAAGACATGACCTCTATTATGGGGGAGCTGCTGATGATCTTCTTTGCTAACTCTAGGGGTAAAACAGAAGCAGCATTTTCTCCAATCACCTGATAAATGACTTCTGTTTTTGAGGATCCTTCAGTACTACACTGAAGATCCTGTAAGAGACTGTTATGGTACATTGCTCCCTTGCTATCACATTCAATAGCCTAAAATTCTAGTATTATAAGTGATCCTAGAATGCAAAACACATTTTTCAGCCACTGAATTGTATGCCACATCACTTGTTTGCTTAATGAGAAACAGGTGGCTCATTTTCAATTGCTACCATTTATTCCTTTGACATAAACTTGTTTTTGTTACTTTTTCATGGCTCTTTAATTTGCTTATTATAATATTACTCTCTCTGAAGGTGTAACTAGAAATTTCAAGAATGGCTGGTGTGCATTACCTTGTTGTACATCAGTAATAAAGTGTTCTCAGTGCCAATGAGAGTTTCACAAGAAGAAATAGAAATGGGTAAATAAAGTGTAAAAATGAATTTATAAGATAGATACCAAGGTAAAACTTAAGCAGAAAAAACTACTTTCATGTATGTATTTTACACAAAAGACTAGAAAAAGAGTATGATTCAAAACTAAATCTTGATTCAATTTATCATAAACAAATTGCTCTGAATAGCATTATTCTAAATATCTATTAGAAGCCCATCTAGGAAATCAAAATAATATGTAATGCCTATATAAAGATGAACAGAAATTAAAAATAGGTAGTTTAAAATGATTAATCACTAGCAATATAAAGACAATTTAGTTTAGTGTATGGAATATGCCTATTAATAAATCAGTCATGAAGTCCTTCAGAAAATAATGAAAATAAAACATATTAATGCATAAGTTGATGGATGATCATGATAACAAGACAAGGCCAGAAATCACATGGTACAGAATTAATTGCTCAAACTGAAACAAGAGATTGGTTTATTTTTCTCTTTTCTCCAACAAGTGTTATGTTCCCTGAAAATAATGACAATATATTATATACTGCTTTATTGAAAATACTTTTCATTCACCCAAATCTTTTATCAAATCCCTGTCTGTTAGGTATATAGACAAAAACACCTAGTATCTGCCACCAAAGTCACTATATTGTTCATATAATAAGTTAACAGTAAATTTTAAGAATAGTTACTGTTACTTTGGGTGAATTAAGGTCAGAGAAAATGCTTCATTAAAATCAAGAGATTGCAGACTAAACTTTACCTACTAAGAAGAAAGAGACTTACACTTATTTCAGATTTCCATAATTGCTTCAAATATAATTTTGATCTTATTTCTCAGCTTCAGTATTTTTTCTTAGGTTCTATCATCTTGAACAAATGATACAGTTTGTGGTCTCAATTATCTTCTGAAAATGAGGACAATAACCATCTGAAGGTTGTGGCAAGTAAAACTCAGTAGAATTTCATCTTTCATTGAAGCTAGGTTCTACCATCAATCCTTAGGGAAAAATAACTCTTTAGTACATATTATCCTTGAAAAAACCTTATGTTGAGTATATAATCCTTACTCAGCTCTCCAAAACTCATTCTTTAATATCTTAAGAGGAAAAAAAAAAACTGTTGGAGAATTTAAAATATTTTGTATTTTAGGAAGCTAGAATTTCTGAAGTCATTTTTTGAGTGTCTTCCAGAACTCTGTAATCAGGTATATTAATATTTCTACAATGTAATGATGTGAGTTGTTTAGATATTTGTGGGAAGAGCTATCAAGGTAAAGGGAAAAAAATGTACAAACATACTGAGCTGGAGATATTTGATATTCAAGAAAAACACACAGTGATAGGACAAGCCTGTGTCAGGGTGAGGACGTGGGAGAGTGAGAGGAGAGGTGGTCCTGGAGGTGGAAGTAGGTCTGATCTTTACAAAGATGTTAACCATGGAAAAAACTGGCTGTGACTCAGAACACAATGGATAATCACTGAGAGTTTTGAATGTGTTAAGTAACATGACTTGATTTACATTATAAAACAAGGACTTTGGCTTCCTTATTGAGAATAAATTGGCATGTGGTAAGAAGAATAATAAAGGCAAGGGTACCTATCAGAGGTGCTTTAAACAAAATCAGGTAAGAAATGATAGTTGCTTAGATCAGATTAGTAACCATGGAGTGTTTTACAAGGAAGAGGGGATAATTCTAAGGCATAACTGTTAGGGACTATATGTGTGGGCCATGGAAGAAAAGAAGATAGTTTACTAAGGATTTGTAGTTTGAATACCCTGAAAGATAATATTGCCATCTACTGAAATAAGGAATATTGTAACAGCAGATTTTAATATAAAAAATGTCAGAATTTTGATTTGGCAATATCTAATTCATAATTCTATTAGATATCTGTGTGGATATAATAAATTGGTTGTAAGACTAGAAACCAAGATAAAGTTCCACACTACACATACACACTTATATTCCTTAGTGGGTGATTTTAAGCAAAATATTAAGCCTGAACGATGTTATATAGAGACCGGTAATGCCATTACAGGGGGAACAGAGAAGAGTTACTAGGTCTGACCATGTGACTGCAGCCTGACTTGGAGAATCTCTAAAAATGCTAGCATCCACAAAGGGAATTGAGAAAGAATAAAGGAGAAGGTGAGATGGAGTGATGTCCCAGAACCAAGTGAAGAAAGTTTTTAAACAAAGAGGGAGTAATTAATAGTGTGAGAGATCAAAGAGGATAATGACTGGGAATAGACCACTAAATAAAGCAACATGAAAGACTTTGGTGGGCATTCCGAAAGTTATTGATAAGTGATGGATATCAAAGACTAACTGAATGAGTGTAAGAAAATATGAGCATAAAATAATTGGAGGATGTCAATATGAAAACAATTTCTAAGGTAATTTGTTGTTAGATGAACAGAGAAACCGGATGGTAGTTGGAAGAAAACACATTCAAAGGAGGTTTATTTTCCCGCCATATAGAAGCTGAAACAATGTAGTCAGTCTTCTGTATCCTTAGGTTCTGCATCCACAGATTCAACCAACTTCAGATTGAAAAATATTTTAAAACTATGTCTGCACCGAAAATGTACAGATTTTTCTATTTGCTATTCCCTAAACAACATAGAACTACTATTCACATAGCATTTACCTTGTATGAGATATTATAAATAATTAGAGACTATTAAATGTACACAGAAGGATATACATAGATTATATGCAAATGCTATGCTATTTTATATAAGGGATTTAAACATCCACAGATTTTGGTATCCAAGGGTCTGGAATCAATTTGACTAGGGTACTGAGATATATCTGCATCATTCATATAACAAGAGGGATAGTGATAGGTATGTTTCAGCCAAGTGGTCAATATTATATGAGAAAGTTGTTGAATCTACTTCCCCAAGATAGGTGGAGGGTACGATTCAGTGCAAAGAAGAGGGATTGACATGCCTGAAACACGTACAGGTCATCTCTAGAAACAGAAGTGTGGTGCAAAGTACATGATGACAGATGCAGGTAGGTGGGAGTGTATGAGGATGGAAACTTGTGGAATGTGACTGCAATAATTTCTAAATGAAAAAAGATGTTCAGTGCAGAAAGAAAATGGGGGAGGAGATTTTGAAAGTTGGTGAAAATAAAAGTTAAAAACAGCATCCTGGAAGACTTGGTATAGTAAATGATCTATGCACAAGCAGTAAAGCTGGGATAATAGTCATTAATTAAAGTGAGCATTGTCATAATGATAATGTGCTTCTTCAGAAAGTTCACGTTCCTGAGGGATTGCTCGGAGCAGGTGAAGAATTGAATTTACCAGCATTTAGTTTTAACGGGAGAATTAAAAAGAAAGAGACTGAGTTGACTGTGTATGCTAGGGAGCAACTAAAATGATAGACCTTTGAATCAAACTTGGATAAAGATGGAAGTTTGGAAAGTGGGGGGTATTCATGAAAAAGTGATATATTCAATAGATTATACATGCTGATGTGAACAGAAAATCACTGAGTCATTGTCATAGCTAGAATGGCCCTGAAGATAACTGCTGGAATGTAAATGATTAAATGTATAATCTTGGAGGATAGCTACCCATTGGAATAAAGGTGCCCAGCCTAGGAATGCCTACCCTGCCTGCTGCACCAAGGAATGACAGCTCTGTGGCCCCCCCATATACCAACACATTGCTCCTCCAGCCTGCCTCCATCTTGGGACACTACAACCATCGCCATAGCCCTTCTTACATGGTAGGGATACTTGTCACAATGGACAGGGCCTGGGGGCAGCTGCCTGCCACAGCACTGCACACCACAGTGCTGCATCTCTGAATAGGCCTCCCAGTGCCTTTGTGAGGCCCACTTTTTCAGCCCCATCACTGAAAGCAGGCATATCCACCCTGGGACCTCTCCACCACCATTTTGAGTTATCTCTGCTGCCACCACTGCCATCTTTAGTTGAAGCAGCTTTAATCTTGGGACACTTGCCTGGGCCTGGAAGCCCAATATCAAGGTACCTAGAGGTTTGACACCACCTCTGTCATCAACTTGGGTTGTGGCTGCTTCCATCTAGGAACAACAACCAGGACCTGAAAGACCATCAACAAGGCCCCTGCAGGCTTGGTTACACCAGAAGTATCCCTGGTAGGTATGCTAATAGCCACCACCTTGTTACAGAAGGAGGAGAGAGTGTTGCATAGAGTTGCCTCTTCTCTTTTCTCCTGCTAACAGCAACCTCTTTTAATTCTTCTTTTAATCCTCCCAAGATCTAATACCTCTACATTCTCACCTCCTACCTCATAAACATCATAGCCGACACCTCCCCATTCGCTCTTTGTCCACCATTAGAAACTATAGTCCCTCATGCAAATCTACAGTTTATATTGCAGATAATAATCAAACACATCATTTCTGTTTATTTTGACAAAACTGTAATCATCTAAATAGGAGTTATTTGGTTTAAGGCTGCATATTGTTTGCTATAGGTGCTGTTAATTTTGATCTTTTCATTAAAGGATAAGTATTGAAAACCTGCAGGGACACTATAAGATTATAAGGCAGAAATTGCTATATCTTGGATCTGCACTGCTAGAGGGGAAGACACATGAACAACCCAAAAAACAATGGAAGAAAGTACCCCAAACAAACCAAGATGCTACAAAAATAGAATACATTGACCACATAGTAGAAGAAATGTCAGAGAAGGGATCAGAATGTACCTAATTAAAATTATTTGTGAAGTAAACAATAATATAAGAGAGAAAAGACAGGCAACAATGGATCACTCCAACAAAGAGATTACAGAGCAAATACAGGTAGCAAAATATTACTTTAAGAAAGAGTTAGAGATTCTGAAACAAACAAACAAACAGAAATACCTGAAATGAAGGAAACAATAAACCAAATTAAAAATTGAATAGAAAGCATCATCAACAGATTAGATCACTTAGAAGACAAATTACATAATCTTGAGAATAAAAATTGACCATACAGTAAAGATGGTAAAAAACCACAAACAGAAACTCCAAGAATTATGAGATAACATGAAAAGACAAAATTTAAAATTTATCGAGATAGAGGAAGGCATAGAGATAGAAACCAAAGAAATGCACAAATATGTTCAATAAAATAAATATCAGAAATTTTTCCAAACCTGGAGAATGAATTGGAAATCAAATACAAGAAGCTTATAGAACACCAAATGTACAAAATTACAACAGATCCACACCAAGTCACATTATAATGAAAATGCCTACCATATAGAATAAGGACAGAATTTTAAAAGCCATAAGAGAAAAGTTTCAGATTACATATAAGGGGAAAACAATTAGGATCACAGAAGATTTTTCACATCACACCCTCAAAGCTAAGAGATCCTGGAACAACATATACCAAGCTCTGAAACAAAATGGATGCCAACCAGGAATTTTATATTCAGCAAAATTAAGCTTCAAATCTGATAACAATATAAAAACCTTCCATGATAAACAAAATTTAAAAGAATTTACAATGAGAAAGCCTATATTACAGAAACTTTTTAGCAAAATATTCCATAAGGAGAAAATGAAGAACAACAATAAAAATCAACAAAGGAAGGAACTAAACTAAAGGAAAAGCCAATCAGAAAAGAAAACAAGTCAAGTAAAAAAACAAAACAAAACAAAATGACTGGGAATACAAACCATATCTCAATAATAACCCTGAAGATTAATGGTCTAAACTCATCAATTAAAAGATGTAGACTGGCAGATTGGATTTTTAAAAAGACCCAACAATATGCTGCCTTCAAGAGATGCATCTCATAGGAAAAGACATCTACAGACTAAAGGTGAAAGGAGGGGGAAACATATGTCACTAACATGGACTGCATAAACAAGCAGGGGTTTCCATCCTCATAAAAGATAAAGTGAACTTCAAACCAAAATCAGTTTGAAGGGCTAAAGAAGGACATTTTATACTGCTTAAGGGAATCATATAACAATAAGACATAACAATCATAAACATTTATGCCCCAAACAATGGGGCTTCTATATATATATATATATATATATATATATATATATATATACATATATACATATATGTATATATGTATATATATATTACAGAAAAAAAGAAAACCCTTCTCAATTACAAGAATCAAATAGACCGCAGCACAATAACACTGGGTGACTTAAACACACCTCTCTCACCACTGGACATATCTTCCAAATAAAAACTAAATGAAGAAAATATGGAATTCAATAACATAATCAATAATCAATAATTTAGACTTAACAGACACATATAGAATATTTTATCCATAAATGAGTGTATATACTTTTTACTCAGAAGCACATGGATCCTTCTCTAAAAGAGACCATATATATGCCACAAAGCAAATCTTAGCAAATACAAAAAAAATAGAGATACTACCCTGCATCCTATCAGGTCATAATGGGATGCAATTATAAATCAATGATAAAATAAAATATAGAAGTTATTTCAACAACTGGAGACTAAATAATGCACTATTGAATGACATATGGATAGCAGAAGACATAAGGGAGGAGATAAAAACATTCTTAGAGGTAAATAAGAACTTTGATACAACACATCAAAATCTCTGGACAACATATCAAAATCTCAGTACTAAGAGGAAAGTTCATTGCATTGAGCTCATTCATTAAAAGAATACACAGTCAACAAATAAATGACCCGACATTACATCTCAAAGCCCTAAAAAAAGAACAAATCAACACCAAAAGTAGTAGAAGACAGGAAAAAATTAAAATCAGGGCAGAAGTGAATGAAATTTAAACAAAAGAAACAATTCAAAAAATTACAAAACAAAAATCTGGTTCTTGAAAAAATAAAATTGATAAACCCTTTGCCACTGTAATGAAAGGAGAGAGAAAATGCAAATTACTAAAATTTGTGATGAAAAAAGAAATATAACAACATACACTATTGTAATACAGAAGATAATTAGAAACTATTTTGAAAATTTATACTCCAAAAAAATAGAAAATCTTGAAGACACTGACAAATTTCTAGAGACATATGATCTGCCCAAACTGAATCCGGAGGACATACACAATTTAAAGAGATCAGTTTCAAGGAATAAAATAGAAGACACCATCAAAAGCCTACCAACCAAGAAAAGTCCAGAACCAGATATATTCTCATCCAAAGTCTACAAGACCTGCAAGGAACAATTAATACCAATACTCCCCAATTATTCCATGAAGTAGAAAAGGAAAGATCCCTTCCAAACTCATTCTATGAGGCTAGTATCACCCTGATACCAAAACTAGAGAGAGAAACCTCAAGGAAAGAAAAATTCAGACCAATATCCATGACAAACATAGATGCAAAAATTCTTAATAAAATTCTGGCAAATTGCATTCAAAACATATTAAAAATATAGTGCACCATGATCAAGTGGGGTTCACCCCAGGGATGCAAGGTTGGTTTAATATATGGAAATCAATAAATGTAATTCATTACATCAATAGACTTAAAAACAAGAATCATATGATCATCTGAATAGATGCAGAAAAAAGAATTTGACAAAATACAGCATCTTTTGATGTTCAAAACACTAGAGAAACTAGGGATCAGTAGGAACATACCTCAATATTGTAAAAGCTATCTATGCTAAGCCCAAGGCCAATTTCCTCTAAAAACTGGAACAAGACAGAGATGTCCTCTTTTTCTACTTCTATTCAACTAAGTCCTTGAAACTCTAGACAGAACAGTTAGATGAAAGAAATTAAATGCATATGAATAGGAAAAGAAGAACTCAAACTACCACTATTAGCTGATGACATCATTTTATACTTAGAGGATTCAAAAAATTCTGCCAGATAGCTTCTAGAACTAATACATAAATTCAGCAAAATAGCAGGATATAAAATCAATACCCATAAATCAAATGCAGTTCTATACATCAGGTGATGAACCCTCTGAAAGGAAAAATGCCCCACTCACAAAAGCCTCAAAAAACCAAATACTTGGGAATTGATCTAACAAAAGAGATGAAAGACATCTATAATGAAAACTATAGAACACTAAAGAAATAAATTGAAGAATACCTCAGAAAATGGAAAGACCTCCCATGTTCTTGGATAGGAAGAATTAATATAGTCAAAATGGCCTTACTACCAAAAGTGTTATACAGATTTAATGTAATTCCATTTAACATTCCAACAACAGTCCTCATAGAAATAGAAAAAGCAATCATGAAATTCATCTGAAAAAATAAGAAGCCCAGAATAGACAAAGAAATACTCAACAAGAAGAGTTCAGTCAAGCAGAAGGCATCACAATACCAGATCTTAAACTATACTACAGAGCCATAGTAACAAAAATAGCATGGCATTGGCACAAAAATAGACATGTAGATCAATGGTAGAATAGTAGACACAGAGACAAACCCAAATAAACACAGTTATCTTATACTAGACAAAGGCACCAAAAACATACTTTGGAGAAAAGATAGCCTCTTCAACAAATGGTGCTGGGAAAATTGGAAATCCATATGCAGTAAAATGAAACTAAACCCTTATCTCTCACCATGCACAAAATTCACCTCAAAGTGGATCAAGGACCTACGAATTAGACCACAGATCCTGCACCAAATAGAAGAAAAAGCTGGCCCAAATTTTTATCTTGTTGGATTAGGTCTTGACTTCCATAACATGACACATAAAGTACAAGAAATACAATCAAGAATCAATAAATGTGATAGATTCAAACTAAAAAGCTTCTCAGCAAAAGCAACAATCAATAATGTGAAGAGAGAGCCTACACAGTGGTAGAAAATCTTTACCACACACATATCAGATAGAGCACTAATCTCCAGGATATATAAAGAAATCAAAAACTTAATACCAAAAAAATAAATAACCCAATCAATAAATGGGCTAAGGAGCTGAACAGACACTTCTCAGAAGAATATACACAATTGATCAACAAATATATGAAAATATGTTCAACATCTCCAGTAATTAGAGAAATGAAAATCAAAACTAAGATTTCATCCTACTCTAGTCATAATGGCAGTAATCAAGAATACAAACAACAATAAGTGTTGAGGAGGATGTGGGGGGAAAGGCATGCTCATACATTGCTGGTGGGACTGCAAATTGATACAGCCAATCTGGAAAGCAGTATAGAGATTCCTTAGAAAACTTGGAATGGAACTACCATTTGACCTAGCTATCCACTCCTTGGTCTACACCCAAAGGACTTAAAAACAAAACAGCATACTACAGTGACACAGCCACTTCAATGTTTATAGCAGCTCAATTTATAATAGCTAAACTGTGGAATTGACCTAGATGCCCTTCAATAGATAAATGGATAATGAAACTGTGGTATATATATACAATGTAATATTACTCAATATTAAAAGAGAATAACATCATGGCTTTTGCAGGTAAATGGATGGAGTTGGAGAATATCCTGATAAGCAAAGCAAACCAATCCCAGAAAACCAAAGGCCAAATGTTTTCTCTTATTTGATAAGTGGATGCTGAGCCATAATGGGGGAGCAGGCATGGGAAGAATGGAGGAACTATGGTCAGAGGGGAGGGAAAGGAGGGAAGGGAACATGGGGGTAGTATAGTGGTGGAATGAGACGGTCACCATTACCCTAGGTACATATGTGATTGCACTAATGGTGTGACTATATCGTGTAGAACCAGAGAAATGAAAAGTTGTGCTCCATTTGTGTACCATAAATCAAAATGCATTCTGCTCTCATGTATAACTAATTAGAACAATAAAAACAACAAAAAAGATGCCTAGTCTATGTTTTGCATAGGCTGCTGTGTTAGTATGGAATAGAAAATATTTTAAGAAAAAGAAGTTGAGGGTCCAAGCAGTTGTGCACCTAGAATATTTAATACCAATCAGATGATTTTGACTATCCCTTTTTCTATGCACAAAATTATGTGGAGTAACAACCATAAAATTCATTGATACATCAGACACACACACACAATTGCTTAAAATTTTATTTTATTTATATTTATGTAAAAGTGCTGACTACTAATATTATGATATGTAGTCCCAAGGAAAGCACAAAATATTTCAGCAATTCTAAAATATTATGAACTTTTTCTTAAAATTAATACATGTAGATAAATCTAAACGTGTAGGGGCCAATTATGTATAATTGGCAGTTTTCCATATGCACTAAAATGTTTATTAAAAAATTAACAAAACTATGGTCATTTGAAGCTAAATATAGACATTTTAAAGCTAATAGCAAGTACAGTTGATTATATGTAATCCATAAAAATATTTTTAAATGCTGACATTATGTAGAAATGGTACCACATGGTGTAACAAGCAGAACAAATTTACTGAGTTTTATTATTGTTTTAAAATACTCTACGGACAATTTACCCCTTATTACCTGCACCTGGGGTAGACTATTCTAATTATTCTACTCTTAATGTGCCCAAGACACTGGAAGTGTTATCTTGAAGATATTGAGATCATTCAGAACAAGGATTAGTGTTGGAGAAAATGTTAGTAGCTGAGTTTGAAATCGAGATTGGAAGAGGACTTATTCTAGAGTGCACAGAGACACTTGCCACCTGGATAGTAAGTGAATGGTATAATTTCATGGCAAGGGGTTCTTTGATTTTGTACATTTTAAGGGATAATATATTGCCATCTATGAACATAGCAATAAAAATTAAAATGGACTCTTGCTCTATCCAGGTGCCGTGGATGAGTGATAGAGGATAGAAAGCCATTGCCCCATGAAAAGACTAAATACAAGACAGTATCATCACAATAAATTGAGCATCTAGCTTTCCAGATGTACAAGATAATGCTCATATTTATTTATCTAGGTTGTATAGAAAAACATAAGAAAGGAGGTGAATGTCTCACTTAACACTCTCATTTATTACAATTTTTAAATATACTCACCCCAGATAATATGAGTATGTGTCATCGTGTCTGTGTATGGGCAGGGTACTGAATTCTGAGATTTATAGAGGAGGCATAATTTACTGGTGACTTTCTTCTCACCATCAAGTGATACATGCTTATCCCCATTTAATGCAAGAAATAAAGAACAGCCTAAATATTGTGGGCTTCTCCCACAAGAATCCCACTTTACCAGGGCCTCTCTGAGATGTGAACCCAGAGAAAGCATTGGTTTCTCTGTTGATATTCTTGCTTTAATTTCTTCCTAGGACATAAAAAGTTTTGTACATCCTTCTTATTAGATATACCTATAGATATAGGTAGGGGTAGGTGACAAATAAGACCCTCCCCTTGGAATGTCAAAGTAAAATTTTACTATATAGTGTCTAAATATTTTTTTGAGTTTTTAATATACAGAGTTCTCTGCTATAATCTTCAAATTAATGAATTTTTTTCTTCTTCATAACAGTCTTTTGAGAATGGTATAATCATTAAGCTCAATTTACAGACAAGGAAACTATATCTTATGGATATCAACTAAACTGCCCAAGTTCACAGAGTTAACCAAGTGATGGAGCTGCTATTCAAAATTGCATTAGTTTACCACAAGCAAGACAAAAGTAAAATCACATGCTGGTCTTCATTATCACTAAACGTTAGACAGTGAGTTATACAACAGCCTTTTGGGTATCTGAAAATTGCTCCATTCTTCAAGAGAAAGCTACCCTAAGAAACTGGGTAGGGAAAAACAGTGTTATTCCAAACTCTATTTTAATAATCCTTTAGTAACAATAACAAAAGGATCAATAAAGATATAATCAAGGTTCTTATTTCAATCTCACATATTATCAAAATATTAGAAATGTTTTTCTTAATAAATGTTCTATAACTTTATAGAATAAATGTTTATAATAACTTTATAATAAATGTTCTATAACTTTAAGAAATTTCATTTAGAATATTGAAGAGAAAAAGTGCTCATTTACTTAACTCAGATTTAAAATACTGTGGTTCACATATTTTATTTTTGTAAAAGACTTAGTGTTTTGAAGTACTGATCCTAGTAAAACTATGCCAACTCCCTACATTTCTTCACCCAGTAATTGGTAAAACAAATGAGGTACATTTAAATGAAATTCAAGCCAGGTGCGGTGGCACAAGCCTGTCATCCCAGCACTTAGGGAGGCTGAGACAGGAGGATCGCGAGTTCAAAGCCAGCCTCAGCAATGGCGAGGTGCTAAGCAACTCAGTGAGACCCTGTCTGTACAAAAAAACTCAAAATAGGGCTGGGGATGTGGCTCAGTGGTCGAGTGAGTGCCCCTGAGTTCCATCCCCAGTACTAAAAAAATAAATAAATACATAAATAAATGAAATTTGTATTTTTAAAACTAAAGTCTGTCTGGATAAAACAAATAATGTAGGTACAGTAAAATAATTCAAGGAGCTAAAACTGGTTTCTTTTTTCCCATGTTTTAAGAATTTTGTGTACTTCTTACCTTAACAGTTTTAATGAAACACAATTCAATTCTATATGTGGTGGCTGTGTGTACCTCTTTTTCATAAAATGCTATAAGTGCTTAGAGTACAAAGCATTTAAAATCCATATTTTCTTAATATTTAAGCTAGTACAATGCTTCATGAATAATAGTTGTGTAATATATGGTTGCTTAATGTTGTTCTCAAATTTTTCTAAATATTAATTTTTTATGTGTAAACACTGCCATGAAGTTCATTTTTCATCAAATGATGGTAGAAGAGTAAAAATGAATATGTATATATTAATATATGCACACATATATATTATACAGGTATTATATATAATTACTTATGTTCCAAATTCACTTTTTCTGATGGTTCATAAGCCTGCCACAGTTCTAGGATCAGAAGTTAAGCTATTCGTAAAACACTCAATAGATCTCTCTCAATGATGCCAGGAGTAAAGTTTCCACTAGGAAAAAAGATAGAAGATGACTACAATGTGGTAGAAAAGAATTGGCATTTTGATTTTGTTGTCATGGAAGACTTCATTGATGAGGGATAGAGGCCTCCACTCTGAGGAAACAGCAAACAGAGTTCAAGTAAGGCAAACCAGGGAGCCACCTGGGATGAACCCAGGTTCTGATGGGTCCTGAAACTTTCTTTATGAAGTTGAAGAATGGCAAGGGAAATGACATTCCTTCCAAAAATAAGCATTTGTTTGAAATGCAACACATTAGAAGTTGAAAAATATCTGATAAATAGCACAAGCACTACAGAACCCAAGAAAATAATGTCTTATATTACATAACTTCCTTATAATATTTTTTCTGACACTCCCTTATAATATTTTTTCCCTTTTTATTTGCTTGGATGTATATTCTTAAACTTTTCCCATTCTTTCTAAAAAGAATGGAAGAATTATTTGTTCTTTTCTCCAGCAAAATTAATCATAGTGGGTTTGTTGTTGGTTGGTTGGTTGGTTTACTGATCAATTAGGAAAGTATCTTTCACTTCATTATAAATATCCTATAGACTAACAAATGTTTGAGAGCATTTATAAAATTCATAACATACAGAAGCTACAAAATTTCAGGGCATTAAAATGTTTCTGTAGTAACTAATTTTAAAACTTCTTGAACTGACAACAATAATTACCCTGTTTGTCATAGATACAGACTCACTCTAGTGCTATATTAGAAGTTTCCTGTTATCTTTGTTTGTCACTATTTCATGTCAAATCAGCAGGAAATTAATTTTTTTCTGCATATGTTCAAACTGTCCTATCTTCTTAACTGTATTATCAAACAATTTATGATTTTATCTTTTACTTCTTTTCAAAGTACGCTTATTTCTTTTAATGAATTACTATTTGGATATAATGATTACTATGCTTATTAAGTTTTTTTTTCTTTTTCATTTTGCTCTTGATAGCAAAGTAGTTTAAATTCATTTCATTATCCTTCTCTATCATTTTTCTTTCAGAAACTATACTTTTTCATTTTGGTTCTTTTATAGTGAATTTGAAAAAAGAAATGTACACCAAATCAGGACTTCAGAATTTCACCTTGTTTTGGTTAAAAGATTTCAAAACATCTTACTCTATATTTAAAGCATTAGAAACGCAAACAAAATTTTTATTTCAATTTATTCCTGTTTGAGTTTTGGAATGTCATTGCTCCTATGTTACAAAGTTCTATTGACATGATTGTTCCATTTTTGAAACCTCGTTAAAGGGAGGTTGAATAGATATTTTAGTCAGCTTTTTCACTGTTATGACAAAAAGACCTAACAGTAACAATTAGAGAAGAAAAAGTTTATTTGAGGCTCACAGTTTCAGAGGTCTCAGTCTATAGATGGCCAACTCTTACTATGAGCTCCAGGTGAGACAGAACATTGTGGAAGAAGGGCGTGACAGAGGAAAGCAACATCACACCATCAAAACATCACACCAGAAAGCAGAGAGAGATAGCGCTCTGCTCACCAAGAACAAAATATATACCCCAAAGGCACACCCCTTAATGACCCACCTCCTCCATTCACACCCCAATTGCCTACAGTTACCACTCAGTTAATTCCTACCAAGGAATTAAAGCACTGATTAGGCCAAAGCCTAACTTCATCTCTATACTTCTTTGCATTTCTCACACATGAGCTTTTGGGGGGACACCTCACAACTAAAACATAACACATATTCACAGCATATAGTCTCATTAAGTCAAGTTATCATCAGCTGTTTTGGCATAGGAACAATATCTGGGAACCTTCCTATTAGAAACTGTATTAACCAAACTGGCTTCAGTGATGAATTCCATAAACCATAAATCCATTTAAAGATGAAATCATGTAAATTCATGTGTTGATGAATTAAATTCTACCCTAAAAATTATATAACAGCTAAATGGGCAAAAAATCCAAGAGCCAACTACATTCTATCTATGAGAAACTTACTTTATCAATAAGGACACACATAGTCTACAAGTGAAGAATTGGATGAAGTTATTGTACAAAAATAGAAACCAATAGTGAACAGGAATGACTACATTTAAATTAATGAAATAAATCTTGTTGATAACTGTAAAAAAGAGATACAGGACACTATATAATGATGAAGAGATCAATTCAACAAGAGGAAACAAATATCGACATGTATGTACCCAATGCTAGAGCACTTAATTACATAAAGTAAACAATATTATCTATAATAGCAGAGATAAATTCTAGTACAATAGGAGTTAGTGATAATCCACCAGTTTATCAATGGGCAGATCATCCAAACAAAATATCAACTAAGTAACATTGGAGTTAAACTATACTATAGGTAGAATGGACGTGACCAATATTTACAAGATGATTCATCAACACATGAAATGTTCTCCAAGATAGACCACAAAACAAGCCTCAACAGACTCAAGAAAATTGAAAGCATGTTATGTATCTTCTTATACCACAATGGAACAAAACTAGAAATCAACAATAGCAACTACAAATTATAGCAAATATGTAGAAACTGACCAACATACACTCAAATTGCCATTGGGTCAATGAAAAAAAAAATCAATCTACACAGCAACAAATTGAAAACCTAGAAAAAAAAATGGATAAATTTCTTGATTATAAATTTGAATAAATTGGATAAATATTTTTTCTAACAAAAACAACCACAAAGACAGAATTCCTGAATAGACTAAAGATGCATTATAAGACTGAATCAGTAATAATATGTCTCCCTAAAAAGCACATGATATGGTGGATTTTCCACAAACCTTATTTTTTAAGTTGAAAAGGAGGTAACTCTGCTAAACTCATTGAATAAGGCCAACATCACATCAATATCATAACAGAAAATATGTAACAGAAAAAAGAGAGAGGAAACTACAAATCAATGTTACTGATAAACAAATATAACATTATCAGCAAATGCTAACAAATCAAATTCAATAACATATTTTAAAAAGACCCCACACCATGATCAAAGTGAGATTTATCCCAGAGATGAAAGAATGGCTCAACATATGTTAATTGATAGCATAATGTAGCCCAGCAATGGAAAAGCAAAAAACATACAATCATATTAATAGATGCAAAAAAAGCATTTGATATAATTCAACATACTTTCATGGTAAAAATCATCAATAAATTACCTGCACATACCTAAAAACAATAAAGGCTCTATATTGCACCTAACCAACATCATGTTAAAGTAGAAAAAGCTTAAAGTGTTTCCTGTACAATCTGGAACAAAACAAGCATGTCCCCTTTCATCAAACTTTTCAACATAGTACTGTAAGTCATAGCAAGAACAGTAAGAGAAGAGTAATAAAAGGAATCCAAATGGAGACAAAGTCAATCATCTCTCCTTACATTTTATATGATCTTTTACATAAAAACAGACTTAAAAATAGCTATTGGGATAGATAAACAAATTTAATAACAGGATATAGAATCAAAGTACAAAAAAAAATGAGAAATTTCATACACCAATAAGAAACTATCTGGAAAACAAATAAAAGTGGTTCAATTCACAGTATTTATACATGTACTCACACACACACACAATGCCTATGAACAAAACTAAAAAAGTGAAGGATCTCAAACACTGAGGAAAAAATAACAGGCACAAAGAAATAGAAAGACATCCAATGTACATAGACCGGAAGAATTAATATTGTTAAAATGTTCATATTATCCAGAGCAATCTGAACATTTAATACAATTCTCATAAATATACCAATGGCATTCCCCACAAAATAAAA
The DNA here is from genome assembly GCA_004024805.1 of Geosciurus inauris. NCBI lineage: Eukaryota > Metazoa > Chordata > Mammalia > Rodentia > Sciuridae > Geosciurus > Geosciurus inauris. The sequence goes on from PVHX01017935.1 coordinate 23,224, forward strand.
AAAATCACAAAATTCATATGGAAATACAAAAGAATCAGACTAGCCAAAGCAATCCTAAGCAAGAAGCTCAAAACTGGAGGAATCATAATATTTGATCTCAAATCATACTACAAAGCTACAGTAATCAGAAGAGCAGGGCATTGGCATAAAAACAGACATATAAGCCAATAGAATAGAATAGAAAATCAAGAAATTAATAAACATATGTATGGCCAACTGATTTTCGAGAGACAACAAAAATAAACATTTGAGAAAAGACATTCTTTTCACCAAATATTACTGGGAAATCTATGCATATGCAGAAGAATAAAAATAGAACCTTATCTTTCTTCAGTTACAAAAATTAACACACACACACATACACACACAAAGACCAAGTCCAAGAACAGTCAATAAATTGGCGAATGAACTGAAAACACACTTTTCAAAAGCAGTATGAATAGCATAATGTATAGGAAAAAATATGCAACATCTGTAGCCATTGGGGAAATGCAAATCAAAGCTACACTGAGATTCCATCTCACCTCAGTCAGAATGGCTATCATTAAAAACACAAAAAATAAATGCTGGTAAGGGGGAAAACCACCCTTACATACTGTTGGTGAGAATGCAAATTAGTACAACTATAATGAAAATCTGTATGGCAATTCCACAAAAAACTAAAAATAGAATACCACGTGATCCATCAACACTACTTCTTGTTATATACCCAAAGGAATTAAAGTCAGCATGCTGCACAGATACGTGCATTCCCCTCTTTATCATAGTGCAATTCACAATAGCCAAGTACAGAATTGGCCTAGGTGGCTAGCGATGGGTGATGATTAATGTAAATGTAGTATGTACACAAAAAGAAGAATTCAGCCAAAAAGAAGAATTGAACCATGGTATTTGCAGAAAAATAAATGGAACTGGAGATCATAATGTTAAATGAAATAAGCCAGATCTTTTTTTCCTTCAAAAGTCTTATCTAGGGGAAAATATAGAAAACAAGACTTTTGGGAGACTGTTAGAGAAGTGGAAGGGGTACAAGGGAATAACAGAAAGTTGAGGGAGGGCAATAGAAGTGTGTACATGATCAAAGCTTATTATTTGCATGTGTGAATCTGTCACAATGAATCCCATTAATCTGTATAATTAAATGGTCTAATAAAAAATCAACAGGAAATTAATTAAGGACCTAAGTATTAAACTCTAAACTATGACACTACTAAAAGTAAACAGAGGAAAACCTTCCAGACATTGGGAAAAGCAAACATTTTGGTATTAAGCCAAAGAACACAGGCAATAAAGGCAAAAACAGACAAATATATATGTATAATGAAACATTCAGCCATAAAGATGATGAAATCTTGTCTTGCCCTGCAACATGGATGGAACAGGATGACATTATGTTAAGTGAAATAAACCGAAATAAACAAGGCACAAAAGGACAAATACTCTTGCGTTCTCACTTCTGGAGGCTGAGAGAGTTGATTACATGAGAGTAGAAGAATACAGGTCACTAAAGGCTAGGAAGGGGTAGAGGGTTATAGTGAGAGGGTGGACAATAGGTAACCAAACACTGCTAGAGAGGGAGTCATTCTAATGATATGTAGCTCAACAAGGCAACTGTAATCTAGAGCAGTTAACGATATATCTCAGAATAAATAGAGGAGGTGACAACGAAGTGTCCTAACACATAGAAATAACATTTGAGAGATAGGCTAATTTCCCTGATTTGATCATCACATGTTATATACATGTATTGAATTATAATACTGTACCCTTTATGTAAGTATCAATATTATAACCAGTTAATGTTAGAAAATACAAGGTAAAATGTACATACACAGTCTAAAGAGAATATCATCAGAATAAGATCCATAAATGACACAGATTTTGTTATTACCAGGTAGGAAATTTAAAATAACTATTATTATATTTTAATGTGTCTAGTAGAACAATTTGACAACATGAAATAAAAGAAAGTTATACAAGCAGAGAGACAGAGCTGCTAAGAAGGGCTTATGCAGAAATGCTGGATACTAAAAACACTAGCAAAAACGAAGAACTCCTTTGATGGGCTCATTAGTAGCCTGGACATAGCCAAGGAAAGACAAGTGAGTCTGAAGACAGGGAAAGTTAAATTTCTTAAACTAAAATGCAAAGAGGAAAAAACATTCTGGGACAAGGAAGAAGAGACTATCCAAGAGCTGTGACCATTTCAAAAGATTCAGCTTAATTATAACACCAGCAGGGGAATAGACAGAATGAAACAAAAGAAGTATTTGAAGCTATAACGAAAAAGTGCTGTTAAAATTAATTTCAGAGAACAAATCAGAGATATAGGAAGTTAGAAAAACACCAACCAAAAACAAATTAGCTTTCCAACAACATCAATAAAATCTACACTCATGCATTTCATTCAAACTGAAGAAAGGGAAAGGAACTCTTCATAGGAAGACAGGCAGTAGTAAAGAAACACCTTATCTTCAGAGTAACAAGAATGATGTGGGCATTTTGTTAGAAAATATATAAACAAGAAGGTCAGCTAAATAGTGTTTAAAAAAACTCTAGATTCCTTTATGTAGCAAAATTGTCAAGCAAAAGTGAAACAGATACAAAAACTTTTTCTAACACACCCTGTTTTAGTCACCTTTTTTTCCACTGTGACCAAAATACCTGAAAAGAACAATTTTAGAGGAGAAAAAAATTTATTTGGTGCTCACAGTTTCAGAGGTCTTAGTCTCTACATGGCTAGGGCTCCAGATGAGGCAAAACATCATGGCAAAGAGTAAGGCTGAGGAAAGCAGTGGCGCACAGGACACCAGGGAGTAGAGCAGAGTTCTGCTCTCCAGAGACTGAATATACACCCTAAAGGCACACCCCCAATGATCTACCTCCTCTAGCCACACCCTACCTGCCTACAGTTATCACCCTATAATCCCTATCTGTGGATTAATTCACCAATTAAATTAGGTCTCTCAAAACCCAATCATTTCACCTCGAAACTTTCTTGCATTATCTCACACATGAACTTTTGGGGGATATATCATGGAAACATAACATTCTCCCCCCAAAACTAGAGAAGTCATCTCTAGCATACCTGTCCTGAATGATAGGTCAAAAACTGTTCTTCAGAAAATCATTTTAAGTGAAATAATCAGACTCAGAAAGTCAAAGATTGAATGTTTTCTCTCATATGAAGAACCTGAACCAAACAAAGGAAAAAATAGAGGAAGAATCCCATAAAAATAGAAGGGAGACCAGTGAAACCTCATCATAAATACATATATGAGTATACCACAGGAAATTTCACCTTTATATATATCTATAAAGCACTGATTTTTAAAGAAAGAGTAGATATAGCCGGGTGTGGTGGCGCAAGCTTGTAATCCCAGCACTTAAGGAGGCTGAGACAGGAGAATCTCAAGTTCAAAGCCAGCCTCAGCAATGGCGAGGCACTAAGGAACTCAGTGAGACCCTGTCTCTACATAAACACAAAATAGGGCTGGGGATGTGGCTCAGTGGTCTAGTGTGCCTGAGTTCAATCTCCAGTACCAAAAAAAAAAAAAAAAGTAGATATAATTAGAAGGAAGATCAAAATAAAGTAGAGAAAGGGGAATCCATGGAGAACGGAACAGAGGAAAAGAGGAAATATTAGAAATTGAAGCTGAACAAATTATATTTCATGCTTGTATGATTATGTAATAACTATAATGTACTAAAAAAAAGGTCTTCAAGGAAAAAAGATGATATAAATTAGAAACTTGGGTCCACATGAAGAAAATAAGAACATTGGGGAAGGAAAAAATTAAAGTAAAATAAATATTTTGCTTTCCTTATTTATTTCTAATTGCTTTAGGAAGACAGTTCTTTTAAATCAAAGGGGTCATAATATCAACAATATGTGATGTTTTAACACATGAATAAGTAAATTGAATGGTATCAATACATTAATTTATCAAGGATAGAACTGAAGAATTGATTACTATTATAAGATCCCTGCACTACAAATATTACTTCAAATAGGACTTAGAGCATATATATTGGAAACTCTACAATAATTACTGAAAGTTATTAAAATATTATTGACATAAGATAAAAAAGGAGCTTTAAGACGTTTAATTAAAAACAGAGAAGGGAGAATAATGGCAAATGCAGTAACAGTAGTTATAAACATGATGGATATTAGTCTAATTATCTTAACAATCACATTAAATCTAAACTATCTAAAGTTACCAACTTGAAGAGATTGTCAGAGTAGGTTAAAAAAACAAAAGATCCTATCTATATTGTCAAAAAGTAACCCACATTAAATGTGAAGACTCTGGTAGGGTAAAAGTAAAAGATTGAGAAAATATGCTACCATAACATCAACATTATGGTAGCATAGCGTAACATTATGGAAAGGAGCAGAAATAGCTAAAGTAATTTCATATAAATCAAACTTTAGACCAAGAAAAATGATTAGGAATAGAGGCTTTACACAATAATATGTAAGTTCTACAGGAAGAAGAGAAAAGAGTCAAAAATATTTTGAACTGAATTCAAGTGAAAATATCTCTTAAATATAGCTTAAATAATTCTTAAGATATAGCTTTTATATTTTATTAAAGGGAAAGTATAGTTTAAACACAGTACTTAAAGGGAAGCTTGCAGCATTAAATGCATCTGTTTTAACAAAAGAAAGTAATAGAATCAACAATCTCACTTTAGGCAACTAGAGAAATAATAAAAATTCACGCCTATGGCAAAAAGAAAAAAAATTAAAATTACCAGAAATCACTGAAAATGAAAATGGTAGAGAAAATCAAGGACATAAAATGTTTTCTATTTGAATATACCAATAACATGATAAGTCTATACCAGACAAATCACGAAAAAAAAAAGATACATATTACCAATATGAGGAATGAAAGAGAGATCACCACTACTGATCCTATGGATGTTAGAAGGATAATAAAGAAATACTATGAAAACCCCATGCCTGCAAAGTTGATAATTTAATAAAAATGAAACAATTTCTTGAAAGAAACAAATTATCAAACTCACAGAAGAAGATACACATAACATGAATATCTCCTTATCTATTGAAGCAATGAGATCAATAATCACATAATATAGCACCAGACCTCAAAGTCTTCACTGGCAAATTCTAGTGAACATTTAAGAATGAAAAGATACTAATTCTCCACAATTGCTTCTGGAAATTGAAATAGAAGGAAACTTCCTAACTCATTGTCCTATATCCACCATTACCCTGTTGCCAAAACCAGATAAAAATATACCTATAAAGGAAAACTACTGACAAAAATTCCTCATGAACACAGATGCAAAATATGAGTAAGTATAATCCAAGAGTGTATAACAAGAGTTATACAATAAGACAACATGGCATTTATTGCATGTATACAAGTCTGTTTCTATGTTTTTAAATCTTTTAATGTAATCTACCACATTAACAAGCCAAAAAAGAAAAATATGATTATACTGCTAGATGCATAAAAAGCATTTGACAAAATCAAAAACTAATTCAGGTAAAAACTCTAAACAAACTAAGAATAGCAGGAAACTATCACAACATGTTAAACAAGTAATATGAAAACCTGTAGGTAGCATCGTTAACTAATGAAGCAAATCTTAATGGTTTCAAATGTCACATAATAACAACCAAGGAACCTTGGAAAAGAAAAAAGAATATTTCATAAAAACTAGGAATATAAAATATAGATACAGTTAATAGTTAATATTAGCATAGCCAATTTTGTTTATTACATTTGACAAATGTACCACAATAATATGAAATATTAATAAAGAGAAACTAGATAGAGAACACAAGCGAATTCTATGTATTATCTTTGTAACTTAAGTAAATATGAAACTATTCTAAAATTAAAAGTATTTTAAAAAATACAACATTTTCTTCACTAACTTGTCTAGAACAAATCTCTTTTAAATTGAAAAGTATTTTATGAAAATTTTGAAACTATTTTAGGTACAAAAATCCATCTGGTCAATATATATCCTTGGTATTTATTAAGTTACACACTGCAAGAGGGAATATCTCTAGGAGAATGAATACAAAGTTATTTAATAAAAGAAGTAAAACTATAAAGTTAGATACTACCCTAGATACTACCCTAGAAACAGATGCTTGCAATTTGTTGTACCAGATCATCTGTGAGTTGAAATGTACATATTTTTTATATAAACACAATTAGAGTGAAATTAAAAGTGAACTCACAGAAATGACAAAACCCGTTATGTGGTGGAAATATATATATGTAACAAGAATTTTTATAATATTGTTCATCATTTCTTACATGATCATTGGAGTTTTTTCAAAATTATTGTGAATGCTGTTACTCTAGAACCAAAACCTTTATGGGGAGAGAAGTAAACAATAGATGAAAATCCTTGTAGAAATTCTAAAGGCATTTCTTGTGAATTTAAAGTTTCTAGCAACTGAAATCTTACAGAACTGTCATTTCATCAATTCCAAATGGAATTTCAACACATATGGCTTCTAAAAATACATTTGCATGACTAAAAATATTCTCACACAACAGAAGCCATATTTATTTTAGATAGGAAAAAGAGGAAAAGACAAAAATATTATATATGTATATTTATATACACACATACTATATATATAGTAAGTTTACATATATATATATATATATATATATATATATATATATATATGTAAACTTATTGCAAGCCCACATTTGGAAAAATTTTGAGCATCCTGAATACAATGAAAGTTGTTTGTGAAGGCAAGTCATTGAATCTGCTAAGCTACACTAACTACCACAGAAATTTTCCCTGGCTAGGTTGGTAGTTTCCCAAGGAAACCCTATTAACATATCAAATTTCAAATCATGTATGACAATGGATAACTGGTTTATTTCTATGGGGTGATTATTAAAGGCATTACACACACACAATCACACACACACACCAAAAAAAAAAAAAAAAAAAAAGACAACTCAGTATACACTGAGCTTTAGTGAGAAAAGAATAGTTGCAAAATCTGTTACTTTCAAAATAACAGTCAAGATTTGTAGTTGCCAATAATAAAATCTATAGGCATAAAATAGGGTTTAAGAATGTTAGGCAGCTCACAAAAGCTTCAAGAAAATGAGAAAGTGAAACTTGAAGCTTTGTACTAGGCAATGGGCAACTACATTCAGATCTGTATCACCAGAAGAAAGCATCACTGGCATTAATGAGATATGGAAATGGACTCTAGGATCCTACTACTGCTGTTGTTTTTTTTTTTTTAAAGCCTCCAATATGCGTGTTCCCAGGGATAAATTGAATACTCATGAACTTCTTAACATAGCCCCTTTAAATAAAGTTGCATGCTGGGTTACCTCCTTGGAAAAGCATAGGTGATAGTACATTTCTTCTACAATTTCAGGCTTGCCTAATAAATTTTTACTTGTACCTTATAGGCATTTTTCAATGTGGGACTTCGTTTGAAAAATGAAAGGATGACTATGCCAGAGATAATAGACAACCAGGAACATGAAAATGCTTATTATGCTTGTTTGCTTAGCTCATGTCATATGTTGATTTTGCTTTCTAATACTGTTTTATAAAATAGTATCTGGAAACCTTCTTACAGTGTGACTGCAGAATACTATACACTAAAAGCATGGAGATTATTATTAACCTGTAAAGTTTTGAATTTGTGGAAGCTTTAAACATATAGTATATGTAGTCATTCAAATGCTGCTATTTCAGTTGATAAAATTATTTTAGCCAGATACTTAGCATAATGCTAATAGAAATTCTAATCACATTACTGGTGCATCTCATAAGGCTTGCTTATAGGGATTAAAAAATCACTGGGAAAAGACACTAATATGCTTGTGTCAGCATCACAGTATTAAAATCTGTTATTGAAATTCTAAATTTTGGCAACATCTCTCTGTGTATGGATATTGTAAATCCTGCATTGAGAGTTTGACCCATATATAAACATAATAATCCAACTTTCAAGAAGAAAAAAAACTAAGTCAAGATGTGAGTTGTGTTCAATTCCTAAATTAACTTTTACCTTTTGGGACCTATTAGAAAGCTGAATTTTCTAAAGTAGATCTTTCTGTCATAACTGTTACCATTTGCTCAGATTTTCTGCAAACTACAATGGGAATTTTTATATTTGGAAATGGAAAGTCATGGAAACTAGGTTATTTAAAAATGGTTATTCAGATTTATTGTTTGCTTTTCAACCCTAACATACATTTCACAGGCTTAAAAGAAAATCTTTGAAACTGTCAGTGACTATTTAAAGTAAGTAGCTTCCTAAATAAATGCCTTGTCAGTTTATATTAGAATTGCTTGCCTGATTAAAAAGGAGACAGTAATTAAGTGTTTGCCTGTTAATCTAGCTGTTATTTAGAAGTCATTAATGAAAATGGTTTATGGGTTCAAGAGGCATTCTAAATTTAAATTAATTCTGTTGCTGAAAACCAGACTAGAGTCACACAATATTCAGAACATAGAGAGATGTGAGCCACTGAATTAAAACAGACATTGAATGAAGAGTGTATCTTGCAAAGTCATAGCTTATATTTGTTTTCTGTCTTTTAATGTAATTCTGTCTAAATATTATTGGTATTACTGTTTACAATCAGCATAAGAAATCATACTGTTACAACATTTAAGAATAAAAGGAGAAAAAGTATTAGAGTACTTTTATTATTCTTGATTTATTTTGGGAGGGCATAAAGAATTCTCTAGTACCAATAAATTTTATTTTGGGAAGATTTTTAAAATACTGTATCTAGTGTTGGTTTTTACCTTTGAAAAACATCATCAGAAGTTGCTGAATACACAAAATGTTAAATGAAGAGATTTTCAGGTACAATGTCAAAAACACTCATCTTGGTCTTTAATAAAATAAAAGACCTGGGAAAAATCAAAGGCTCTGGGAAAAACAGAACTGTCCATGACATTGATATCTAAGGGGTATGAGCTGAAGGTGAGACTTGAGTTGGAGTCATTACCTTAAATGCCACTTAGAATAGCTTTCTTTGACTTTCACAGGAAGCTCACCCCATTACCTCTCACAACTTGTTTCAGTTCCCTTATTATATTCAATTTGGCATTATTTATCATTTAGTTTAATAAATTATTTAATGCTTATCTTCCCATTTACAATGTAGACTATATGAGGCCCTGGAATATATCATGTTCCCACCATTCCCACATACTCTAATCTTGTATTTAACAGTGTGTTCAGCTCTAGCCAATGAATATTTTAATAGTGGGAATATGTAAATTTTGGATTGATGGAAAAGTACAATAAAAATCAGAAAGGAAAAAGTGTAAGGATTAATATCCAATTCATGAGAACAGAGGACTTAGTCAGCTGTCAATGACTAGTATTGATTCTTCTTTAAAAAGGAGAGGAAGGGAGAAAAGAGAGAAAACAATAAAGGTTTTTATCCTGAATAGAGTGGGATTTTCATTACTTTATACAATGACATCCTTAGGCTCAAACTAATTCAACAAAACTCACAATGTTTCCTTGTTTAGCAAAGTGTTGTAATTTTGGCTGATAAATCAGTTTTGCATAGAATAGCTTCTTGTCTTGCTGAAGAGTGTCATGACACAGGACAATGATTAATTTCTTGTGTCATTTCTCATGCATTACATATCATGGAAAGAGGTGGATTCCTCCCCACACATACGCTTACACCCAGAAACAAGACTGTATTAATTGCTCAAATTACTTTTACAAAAAATGAGCAAAAGTAAATTGGTCACATTGTAGAAACCAATGAATTATTTCACAGCACAGTTTTCTTTGGTTTTATCAAAGTTCAGTGATAATCTCATTTACAAATAATAGCTCCACTCCAGAAAGCACTACTGTCACAGGGACCACCTAGTTCCTATATAATTCAGTGTCAAAATGACATATGTAGGGCTGGGGGTATAGCTCAGTTGATAGAGTGCTTGCCTTACATGCACAAAGCCCTGGGTTCAATCTCAGCACTACACACATACCAAAAAAATGACACATACATTCCTAGGAAAACTGCTAAATCATAGATTTTGTTTATATTTTCCTCCAGAAAATTGGTACCTACTGTTGCTTTTATTGAAATTGAGTCCTGGAGTGAAGGTGCGCAAATATGTACTGACATCATCCATGATGCCCCATTTCAAACCCCAGCAGAACCTCATAATCAGTGGGAATGAGAGAATATCAAAATAACATGTTTCTATATGGAATTTTCCCTTTTAGCAATTGGCCTTTCTATTCCATTGAGCTCTCTTAGATTGGGTAAAATACATTCAGTTGAGTGTATTCTGGCTATAAAGAATTGTGGTAGAACTATATACACTTAGAGGGCAAGGCATAGTCCCCAAGTTCAATTGATCTTAAATGATGGGAGGCATAAAAACAAGAAACAGGCAGTGATGGGCACTATGCCACGTGCTTACTGATAGAGTAGTTTGCAGGGAGTTATCAAAGACCCCTTGGAAGAACCAGTCTGTTATTGAGATACTAAGCAAAGTATCTCAAAGATATTAATATCTACAAAGATATTAATACAAAGGCAGCAATGGGAAAACTATATGAATATAAGACAAAATTACATATTCAGAGAACTAAAAATAGGGTTCTGGCACTATATAGACATATATATCATTTACAAAGCTAATGCACTCTTTTGTACTTTACATTATTTATTTATTTAATGTCTACATCAACCATACTGGGGTTAATGATTAAAACCATCAAACCCTATCCCCATTTCACAATCAACTTATCAGGGATACAAATGGATTATGTGGTCTACCATATCACACAGTTAAGAGGTGAAGAAGTTTTCATTTGGACTCTTTGTACACTGCTCTGTATTGCTTAATTATTTGTTAATTGGAGTGCAGATAAGTAACATTAGAAGGTAAGGACATCAGAAAGTTGTTGAAGAAATTCAAGCAATAGACAGTAGTAGCCTGAGTTGTAGATATTATAAAGAAGGAAGCCGGGTGCGGTGGCACAAGCCTGTAATCCCAGCACTTAGGGAGGCTGGGACAGGAGAATCATGAGTTCAAAGCCAGCCTCAGCAACAGCGAGGCATGAAGCAACTCAGTGAGACCCTGTCTCTACATAAAAAACACAGAATAGGGCTGGGGATGTGGCTCAGTGGTTGAGTGCCCCTGAGTTCAATCTCCAGCACCAAAAAAAAAAAAAAAAAAAGAAGAAGGAGAGAAAAGGAAGGAGGTATGATTATGTTTAGAATGAATTTATATAAATTATTATTTTGACAATGTACTGAAACAGAAAAAAATAAAACAGATAAATACATTTCAGGTTAAAGACTTGAAAAGTAAAGTCATAAGTTTTATTTGCTAGTATAATAGAAATGAATGCATCTTTAGATATGTTATATTGAAGACATCCATGAAATTATTAGGGGAATAGATACATGGGCATAAGGACATATGGGATCTGCACCTATACATACTGGCCATATAGGATCTGGAGCTAATGATAGTCAATGTTTGAGGTGATGAAGAACAAAATGTTTTATTCATTTGCTTAATAAGTTTTACAAAGTATATACCATATACTAAACTACTATCCTGGCAAAGTACAGTACTCAATGTGGTAGGGAAGGCCCACTGCCAGAGAGCAGAGTGGCTAATAAACAGCTTAACAAGATATTAGGGTAGTTAAGTTAGTAGGTAACAGGTTAGTAGGATAATTAGATTGGTAAATTAATAAGGTAATAGTTCGTTAGTGTTGTGAAGAATATACAAGTTTGTGGTTTTGAAAACAACTCAAAAAAGCTACACAGGATCATAGCAAATGTTCATGGAAAGCATATCTCTGAAGGAGACACTGAAGAAAAGACCTGATTGACAAGGCAGGGATGGAACAATGGGGTCCTGAGGTTGGAGAACTTTAATGATACTGAGCCTTGTAACATGGTTACTATGTGCGCTTGCCAAGTTACTTACCTCAGTTTCTTCAACTGTAAAGTAGAAGTGATAATAAAATGATTATTATTTATCAAGAAGGAATTAAGTTAGTCTATATAAATCATAAGGAAAAAGTTCAAGAAAGAGTGGTATTACTAACAATAAATGATTTTGTTCTTGTTGTTTTACCCAGGTCACCAGTTCAGGAAAACATCTGAGTTTTCTCTGTCACTAAGTGAAAGTAAGCATTTGTCTAGTATTCTCTCAATGTACCTTCTCTGTAGATGTACAATGGCACTAAAAACTGGTGTAGAGTTTAGAACTTGGAAATAGCAGCTGTGGGGCTCATCTTTAAAGAACAGAGGTCATAAAGGATTTGGAACCGAGAGGCATACTGTATATAAACTAGAATCCCTCATTATAGATAAATCTCCCTGTTATTGTATTTTGTTGTTAAGTAAACCCGAGTAAACATTTTAATGTGTTTTGTAATGGCTTCGGTGGCAATTAGGCTTGTTATTCATTGTTTCAAAAGACCTTTGTGGTCTAGGATAATACGAATCACTTCCTTATTCAGCAGATTGATAATGACTTAATTTCTTTCTAAGTATTGTATTTTTAAATTATTGATTGCTCTCTGCTTATAAACAAAAGCATAAACTTGGCTTTTATCCAAAGGGAGAAGTGGAAAAATCTTTGATTCTCAAGAAATTGTTATATTTCAGATAGTAGTAAAGAAAATGGAAGATGGCTTGTTCAAAGAAAAATAAATTTAAGTCTCCCATCTTCTTATATTAGGGAATATACACAAATGTATGTGAGTAGGCTGTGTGTGTAATCTCTGATCAAAATGTCTGTTTCCCGTTTTTGGTAAGTGAAATATACTTGATGAAAAATAAATCATTAGAATGGTTTTGCCAGAAATGAAACCTCCATTCAATGAAGTCAAATAGAAAAGACTTAGTTGTGATTATATTTGTATGTATATAATCCCATGGAAATCAAAGTCACACTGGAGTTTGTAAACCATTTTTAAGGTTTGTTTTCAAATCCTATCTCAATGATATTTAATCAATAGTCATAATTTAAAAACTTTCATAAGGAGTAGCTTCAAATTTTGAGAAAATGCATGAAACGTGTAGATATACACACATGCATGAAAAAGTAATAATGCAAATCCGAACACCAACATAGTAGTATAAGAAATAGAATAGAATGTTAATATCTTTGAAGACTTGAACTCTAATTTTGATCAAAAAAATCTGATTACCACCTTTTGAAGAAGCACTAAACTATATCTAAATGATTTACATTTCCTTATATCTTTAGATATTTATCTTATAAATATTTCTTTATATATTTATATTTACATTTCTTCTTATATCTTTTATACACATATGTATGAATACATTTTTGCATATTACTTGAATATATTATGTAAACATTTTGTTTAGTTCTGCATGTTTTACCATTTAAACTATATCATATTGCAATATATTTTTCTGCAATTTACTTCTTTCTTAATCTATTTATTAGAGTCAACATTGCTAATCAAAGTAGCTATAGTTTGTTAATCTCTAGTGCTCTATACTATTAATATTACATTATATATATTAAATATGTATATATAATATGCAAGTATGCTATAATTTATTTACATACACAAGTTGATTCTAGAACTTTTTTTAGTATATTTGCTATTACAAATGATGCTTCCAAGATAATCATTATGTCTAGCACATAGCAATTGGGGTGGAAATGGTAGATCATAGGACCTAAGCATTACCAAATTTATTAAATAAGCTGTTTTACTTTTTTGCAAAAGATTATACAATTTTCACTGCTATTACAAGGGCATGATATTTACAATTGTTCCACTTCATTTTAATCCCTTAACATTATTGCTATTGGTGCTATTTAGAAAAAAATTGCTTTTCCATCTATTATTTATTTTCTAATAAGTTTATAGAGCATTAAAAATATATATACAAAGCTGCAGACATAGCTCACTGGTTGAAAGCTTGCCTAGCACATGAGAGGCCTTGAATTCAATTCCTAGTATTGTAAAAATAAATGAGTAAATAATAAATAAATAAATATACATATAGATAAAAATTGTTTTGTTTTACATGTTTCATCTTATAAGATATATAATTTTGTAATATATTACTCTGCACATGTATATACATATTCCTCTCTATATATTTGTGTATATATATATACATAAATTTATATAAGATCTATATTGACACTTTATGTGGCAAATATACTTTTTAGGTATTTTTAAATTAAGCATGTTTTGCGATTTTTCAGGCCTACCATCCTGTCAAAATTCGGTCCACTGGATTTTTAATATAGCTTTCCTCAATTTTTAAGGAAAGCCTCTCTCTGCCTAATGCCACCTTTTAGCTATTGTCTTATTTTTCCTTCCATAAGCAAATTCATTCAAGTTATCTCCAGCCCTTTTTTTCTTATTTTTTATTTTGAGTCAAGGTCTCACTAAGTTGCTGAGACTGGCCTTGAACTCTTGATCCTCCTTCCTCAACCTCTCAAGTTCCTAAGACTATGCTTATTAATTTCTTTGATGTTAAATCCAGTAGACATTCTGCAGCAGTTATCTTTCTAAATGCTTGGGATATACTGTAATATGGATTACATAATATTTAGGACTACTTACTATTTGAAACACTCTCTTATTAGCTCCTGTGAATCAGTTTGTGCATGTTCCTTCTTATTCTTTGTTCTTGAATATTCAGCCTCTCTTACTGATTTATCTTAAACAAATATTAAGTATTAGGCTTTCTCAAGCCAGAGGTCAAAGCTCCTCTCTACTGGCATGTCCGCCCACGTCCCAATAATCCCATCTGCACACATTCCAATTTCCTAGCCATAAGGACAGTACATTCAAATTATCAGACTTGAATATCCAGCTCTTCACTCATTTCCTCAGAGATGATTTTAACATATTCTTCCAAGATTAAACATGTTCAAAATAAGAAATAACCAACAAAGTGTCTTACTCCACGGTTCTTCATCTAAGTGCATAGCAGCAGTATCCATTCATTTACCCAAGCCCCTTTTACATTCAATGTGATATCATTATTTCTTTCTTTTGCTTTCTCCTTTTCTTGCCCTTTCTCTTCCTCTACTTCCACTACTTCCACAAAAACAGCTGAATTTCCCCTTAACTTCTGCTCACATCTAGATTTCCATCTACTTCTTTACCACAGTAAAACTAGAGCCATCTATTCAAAATTCAAAATGTAAACATACTCCTCTGCCCATGCTTTCACCAAATGATTTCAATGACTGATTGCTTCCAGAAAATATTTGAAAATGGTAAGGAGGTTTA
>PVHX01017936.1:0-38488 GCA_004024805.1 Geosciurus inauris
AAAAAAAAATAAACCCTGCCTCCAGGAGTTCCACCTCCAGGATTAACTTTCTGTCCCCAGAGACCCCACCCTGAGAGTGGAAAAAGCATCATACTTCAGACACCACCACCAAACATTTGAAAAGAGAAGCTAAAATATTTTTGAACCCCAAGAAAACAATTGTTCAATTTTTCATTGAGATCTTTTGTTTCTCTTTTTTTCTCTTACATTTATATCATTTTTGAAGCCAATTACTTTTTATGCATCAATGTATTGAGGACTAGGATGTCTAATTAGTATATTTTAGATTTTTTTGTATTGTTTTATTTTTACTTTTTTTATTTTTAATTTTTAAATTTTTTACTTTGTATATTTTTTCATTCATTTACCTGTTTCCATCTATTGTCTTCCACTATTTTCTCCTGCTAACAGCCAACCTCTATTATCCCTCTTTCACTCTTCCTTTTTGTTTTTTATTTTTGTCTTCTCTCCTCCCTCATAAACATCCCATCCAACATCACTTCTGCTCTCTCTGTCCACCATTTGAAATTGTAAATCCTTTTGAAAACTTAAGCTTTTTATTTTAGGAAACAACTCACATATCATTTCTGTTTATTGCCACAAAACTGTAGACATCTTACTAAGAGCTATTTGGTATAAGGCTGTTAATTGTTTGCATTGGGTCCTGTTATTATTTATTTACCCCTTAATAGAATGGTAGTGAAAACCTTCAGAGGCACTATAAGTCTACAGCTTAGAAAATGTACTGCCTCAGATCCACATTGCTAAATGTGTAAACACAAATACAACATGAAAAAAAAAACAAACAGGAAAAAAATCACCACAAACAAACCAAGATGCTTCAATAACAGAATCCATTGACACCACAATGGAAGAAATGTGGAGAAGAGTTTATAATGTACATAGTTAAACCCAAGGCTAACATCATTCTAAATGGAGAAAAACTGAAAGCATTCCCCCTAAAAACTGAAACTAGACAGGGATGACCTCTTTCACCACCGTGATTCAACATAATCCTTGAAAATCTAGCCAAAGCAATTGAACAGAAAACAGTAATTAAAAAGATACAATGAGGAAAAGAATAACTCAAACTATCCCTATTTGTCAATGACATAATTTTATATTTAGAAGACTTAAGAGATCCCACCAGAAAACTTCTAGAACTCATCTGGACACGTTAGCACACGCCAATCCCAATGGCTCAAAAGGCAGAGTTAGGAGGATCATGAGTTCAAAGCCAGCCTCTGCAACTTAACAAGGACCTAAGCAACTTAACAAGACTCATCTCTAAATAAAATATTTATAAAAGCTTTTAGAACTCATAAATTAATTCAGAAAAGTAGCAGGATATAAAATTAACACTCATAAATCAAATGTGTTCCTATACATCAGTAATAAATCTACTGAAAGAGAAATTAGGAAACCTACCCCATACACAATACCATAAAAAAAAAAAAATTGGAGAATCAACCAATCAAAAGAAATGAAAGACCTATACAATTAAAACTATAGAATACTAATGAAATAAATTGAAGAAGACCTTAGAAGATGGAAAGATCTCTCATGCTCTTGGATAGGCAGAATTAACATTGTCAAAATGGCCATACTTCCAAAAGTGCTATAAAAATTTAATGCAATTCCTATTAAAATCCCTATGACATTCTTCATAGAAATAGAAAAAAGTGATGAAATTCATTTCAAAAAATAAGAGACCCAGAATAGACAAGGAATCCCTAGCAAGAAAAGTGAAGAAGGAGGCGACACAATACTAAACTATAAATTATACTACAGAACTATGGTAACAAAAATGGCATGGCACCAAAACAGATGTAAACCAATGGTATAGAATAGAAGACACAGAGACAAATCCACATAAATACACTTATTTCATACTAGAAAAAGGCACCAAAAACATACCTTGGAGAAAACATAGCCTCTTCAACAAAGGTGCTGGGAAAACAGGAAATCTATATGTAGCAAAATGAGATTAAACTCCAACCTCTCACCCTGCACAAAACTCAACTCAAAATGTATCAAGGACTTCAGCATTAGACCAGAGACCTTGTGCCTAATAGAAGAAAAAGTAGTCTCAAATCTACATCATGTCAACTTATGAACTGATTTCCTTAACAATACTCCTAAAGTGTAAAAATTAAAATCAATCAATAAATGGGTAAATGGGATGGAATAAGCTAAAATGTTTCTTCATCACAAAGGAGATAATCAAGAATGTGAAGAGAGAGTGTATAGAATGGAAGAAAATCATTGCCACCTGCACCTCAAATAGAACATTAATCTCCATAGTATATAAAGAATTCAAAAATTTAACATCATAAAAACAAATAACTCAATTAGTAAATGGACAAACGAACTGAACAGATACTTCACAGAAGAAGAAATATGATTGGTCAACAAACACATGAAAAATTGTTCAACATCTCCAGCAATTAGAGAAATGCTAATTAAAATTACACAGAAATTTCATCTCACTCCAGTCAGAATGGCAACTATCAAGAATACAAGTAATAATGAATGTTGGCAAGGGTGTGGGGAAAGAGGTACACTCATACATTGCTGGTAGGACTGCAAATTGGTGCAACCACTATGGAAAGCAGTATGGAGATTTCTCAGAAAACCTGGAATAGAACCACCATTTGACAGAGTTATCCCACTCCTCAGCATATACCCAAAGGACTTCAAGTCAGCATAGTATATTGACATGGCCACATCAATGTTCACAGAAGCTCAATTTATATTAGCTAGGGTATGGAACCAACCTAGGTGCCCTTCAACAGATAAATGGCTAAAGAAAACGTGGTACATACACAAAATGGAATATTATTTAGTTATAAAAAATTAAATTATGGCATTTTTCAGTAAATGAATGGAACTGGAGACTATCCTGCTAAATGAAATAAGCCAATTGCAAAATACCAAAGGTCTAATGTTTTCTGTGATAGCAGATCTTAATTCAAAATAAGGGGGCTAGAAGAAAAGAAGTACTTTGGATTAGACAAAAGAGGATGAAGGGAAGGGAGGGGAAATGTGACTAGGAAAGATAGTAGAATCAATCAGATACTATTATCCTATGTGCAAATATGATTACACCACCAATGTAATTCTACATCATGTATAACCAAAAGTATGAGCAGTTATACTCCATATATGTATAATATGTCAAAATACATTGTACTATCATGTATAACTAATAAGAACAAATAAAATATATTAAAAAAGAATCTATTTGGGAACAATGGTTGTTGGATCTAGTGTTTGTATTAAAATTGGTAGCCAGTTTTATGATTTTTACCTAATTATATAAAAATTAAAAGGAACAGAAAAGACTTATCAACAATAAACAACTGAGTAATTTTGATAATAGAGCATAGAAAATGTTTTTAGGTGATGGATATGTTAATACCTTAATGGTGATAGTTTCACAGGTATGTGTATTTGTCAAACTTATCAAATTGACATTTCATATGTTCAGCCTTTTGCTTACCAATTTTGTATTTCTAAGGCTGCTATAACAGAAAGTAATTTTAGAGAAAATGAGTTTATAATTTAAAATAAATAAACACAAATCTAAAGTATATAGAATTGTCATCAAATCTAAAGATATAAAGGAAAAAAAACAAGATGTACTTTTATGATTTTTTTCTAAGCACAAAACATTGAAAACTATACTGAACACTAACTACAATTGATTTTACTTATTTTATATTAGTACTGTATGTGCACAGTTTATTCTTTTCATGCTACATTGAATAATTGTCTAATATAGTCTCTGATAACATAACTGGCCTTGTCAGAAGGTAAAGTAGGTGGGTGTCAATTTAATAATACGTTGAATTCACAAGATCCTACCATCTGTCCCTCCATATGTACTTTTTATTTCAGAAATGTTTGTCTAATTAAAAAAATTCCTTAGCTGGGCGCGGTGGCTCAAGCCTGTAATCCCAGCACTTAGGGAGGCTGAGACAGGAGAATTGCGAGTTCAAAGCCAGCCTCAGCAACGGCGAGGCGCTAAGCAACTCAGTGAGACCCTGTCTCTACATAAAACACAAAATAGGGCTGGGGATGTGGCTCGGTGGTCGAGTGCCCCTGAGTTCAATCTCCAGTACAAAAAAAAAAATTCCTTGTAGATTTTCTACTTAGCACATAATTTCAAGCAGAATTCCTTGATAGCCATTCATGATTGAAGTCAGAACAGATCCATATAGATAGGTGCTTAGAAGAGAAAGTCAATACCTAACATGAGCACACAAGGCATGTTCTAGTTAGCTTATTCATCACTGTAATCAGAAGAACTGAAAAGAACAATTTTAGACAAAGAGAAGTTTATTTGGGGGCTCAATATTTCAGAGGACTCAGTCCATAGCCAGCCAGCTCCATTCCTCAGGGCTCCAGTTAAAGCAAGACATCATGATTGAAGAGTGTGGTAGAGGGAATCAGCTCACATAATTACCAGAAAGCAGAGAAAGAGAAACTCCATTCACCAGCTACAAAATATATACCCTGAAGGCATGCCCCCACAATGCCCCTCCTCCTTCAGGCACACCCTAACTACCTTCAGTTACCTCTTAGATTATTCCCTATTAAGAGATTAATTCACTGATTGGGTTAAGTCTCTCATAACCCAATAATTTCACTTTTAGGCCTTCTTGCATTGTTTCACACTTCTGGGACATCTCACATTCAAATCATAGCAAGATGATAATAGATAATAGGGAAGGTTCTCCAGAACAAACAAGGCAGGTATTCATCCCCCAAACCCGCCTTCCTCTCCCAGTGTCCATTATGTTTCAAAGAACCACATGTCCCACTGCAGGCACAGAATGTGAGCAAAAGAGAGGCTTTCCCTTCAGGCTTTCAGTATATTTGAGGATATAGGCTAGTTGAATGCTGACTGAACTTTACTCTACTTTGTCTAACAAATGGGAAAAGAAATCAAATTTTGTGGTGGCTTATTCCTTTCTCTTGCCTTCTCTCTTTTCCCATTGCCTTTCCCCTTCCTTTCTTTCTTATTATTTCTTTCATCCTCTTCCTCCTCATTTGTCTCTTTTGCCTTTATTTTTGCATTCTTTCCTCTCACTTTGTTTACTTAATTTTTTTTTGTTATGATTTTCAGTACTCAAAGATGTCTGAGCACTGGACTGGGTGTCTCTAAACATTATACTTATATCCAGATACTTCTGGGAAGGATCATCTACTTAAATTGTAAAGGAAAAGAAATGTCTTTCACTTCCCTTAACTAGGCTCATGGCTGAGGTTCCTATTACAAAAGTCAGATTAATAAAAGAAAAAGAAAGAAAAATTAATTTAATATAAAGTTTAAACAATATGAGACATTGGAAATGAAAATCCATAGAAATAGATAAACATATATTTTTCTGCTTAGGTTAATTGAATGGAAAGTCACAACAAAATAGGTTTGGAAGACAAAAGGTGATGATCTAAGGATAATAAACTGAGGGAATCTTAGGAAGGCCTGTTCCATCAGAACCTTCTCTATGTCCTGAGTCTTCAGAGGAAAGGGCATCTTTTCTTCTGGGTATAGGAAGGACCCTTCTCCAGTGAGGGTCTTATGATCTTCTGCAGCGGACAAGGGCAGAGGAGAGAGTGGCCTTCCTGCTTCTGCTGTGGCAGATTTGGGGGTAACATGTCCTAAATCCCATCATGAAGTTGAAAGTTTATGGAAACTAGGAGTTATTAAATGTGACATAGATATTTCACACTTAAGTATAGAATATTTAAATTTTTGTTTTCAGTTCTAAAAGTAGCACAAAAATCCACTTATTTTAAAGTGAATAATCTATTATAGATTCAAAGTCTGCCATAATTGTGAATAAATATGTTTCAAATGTATATTTGAGAGTTAATTTATATGAACTATGTCACAAGTAAATGGAAATTGATATCATTTATGCAGTAATTATCTTTATTAAAATATAAGAAGAGAAAGAATAAACATTTTCAAAAACGTATCTGTGGAGAGAACTCTTTATTTGACTGTTTTGAAGATAAATCTTATTATTTATAAATTTATTCCATTTGCCTCTTTTAAAAATTGCTTAATAATAACAATATGTAAGTTTATGGATCCTTTTTGAAACATAAAAGCTACGAACAACATCATTTTTTTTTCTATTTTAAGCTGAAATAATAATATTATTGTTTGAAATGATGGCTTTGGAAATCAGTTCTATTTTGTCACCTTCCTAGGGAAGCTGAAATAAGAGAAAATTACTTTGTAATAGAAACTGTTCAGAAATTCATCAAGTAAAGTAAATTGTATCCCATTATAGTCCTTTGTTTTAGGACATGAGAAACCTTCCATGTGATCTGTAAAACATTTGTACTGTTTAACTTGTGCAACTTGCAATTACTCTAAGTGTAACAGAGTAACAGGAAAATATTTCTGAGGTATAAGAATGTTTTCTTTTTTCAATTTTTTTCTAACAAAATGTAATCCGGGGATGTCATAAGAAAATTAGTTTTTCTAAAATTATAATGCAATGTTCTTGCCATTCCTGGCACATTACTAGCAACTTGCTCTTCTGTAGATCTCTTTCAAAGTTATTACTATAATGAGATGACAATTATTTCCTGACCAAAAAAACCCAAACAAACAATTTTTATGTGTGTCTTTAGTTGTAGTTTACTGTCTTAGTGGGTATCTTCTCCTGTTTCTTTAGTGACACCTTAAACTCAGCTTGTTTCAAATTCTTATTCCTTGTTTTTTTTAGTTGCCAGTGGACCTTTATTTTATGTATTTGTTTGTTTGTTTTTAAGTGGTGCTGAGGATCAAACCCAGTGCCTCACTCATACCAGGCTAGTGCTCTACCACTGAGCCACAACCCCGTCCCCAAATTTTTATACCTTCTTAATAATTTGGTTTAGACAGTTCATGTCTCTGAACCTTGGTTCCTTAATATGTGAAATCAATAAATTGAGCTAGTTGATTTTTAGTCTTTCTCTTAGCCTTTAGATTGTAGGAAGTTTTGTTTTGAGTCTGTTCTCTGCATAGACAAGCTCCTCATTCTTTAAATTATATTACAAATTATTCAGGTATTCACATTTAAATTTCTTTATTCTTACTTCTTTCTTTATTCTTACTTCTTCACCCAAACAAAAATCCTATAGCATCCACTCTTTTTAAAATCAGTTACCTTTTCTCCTTTGTATTCTTATTTTTGTCATGTCAGTTTGGATTTGCATTAATTTGATCCTGAATTTGTGGCATAACTTTTTAATTATTTGTCTTTCTACATTCTTCTTTTTTCAAATTGTCCTTCTCACTAATCTGCCAGAGCAGCTTTAGTCACATTCAACTAAATTCAATGATCCCCTGCCTAACAAAATAAGTATAAGCATAATAACATTCTGGCATTCAAACTTCTTTCACTGATCTCCAACTCTCATGCTGTTTCTTATCAGTGAACTACAGGTACCTGTGCACTAACTGAACTGAACAATATGTTTACTTAAAGAACATCTTTCTTTTTTGCCCCATTATATGTCTGATGTTGTTTAGATTTATTCAGTTCAATTTAGATTATGTTTATCTCTAGATATTCTGTGTGTGTGTGTGTGTGTGTATATATATATATATATATATATATATATATAATTTCTTACATTTTTCATCAAAGGCTATGTTTTTCATGAAAGTATTATCCAGTTGGCAATTTTCTCATCAAAAGTAGAAGCTGAATGGACCAGTGGACCAACCAGTTTTTTTCCAACCAGAAAACTACTAAATGGTTCAATGATTTGGTGGTAATTCTGGGTCTATCTATAAGTTGCCAACTTCTTGATATGGAGAATACTGAAATACTGATTTATTTTACTTTCATGTATCATAGTACTTCACAGCTTTTAATTGTCATTATTTGATTCTTGAATTGAAGAATTAGTATGTTTGTAGTTTTCTTCTAATGGATTATCATCTCAATTACAGAGAGTATTTCTCATTTTTCCTTCTTATTGGTCTTTTAAATAGAAAAAAATAATGTGTATGAAAATATCTTCAGGTGATAATATCATGACCAATGATTTCAGGTAGCTGGAATAGTTTTAAGATGATTAGTAACCTGTGCATCTATGTCTTTACCCATGTATCAATATCTGTATGTATACCTATGTTCATATCTGTATGTACAAATTGTCATCGTTTTTAGAAAAAATAGCAGAACATTACACTTTTTCATTCCAAGGCATGGTAAAAACTATTGAAATGCTGGGCTAAAAATCACTTCCTATAGTGATTCTTAAATATATATATTTGCAGAAATAATTGTTAAATTTGCAAAACAACACAAATGATTTGGGTGGTTTGATGTTTAATTGAAATATCAGGTAAAAATATTTTACCAGTTCTATATCAAATCAGGTTTGTTCATAGGTGAGTTACAAGCTAAAGACCATCTTTGATAAAAATACTATAACCTTTGAATATCGCCTAGGTACAAATCCAAAATTCCATTTACTGTTTTTGAAAAGAAAAATTCTCATCTCTAATCAAGGCTGTGAATTGACTCTGACTTCATCAAAACCAAAACATACATATTTACATACATACAAATTAAATAGATAGTATTTCCCATATACATCTCTGTGTATTTAAAATTCATATATGAAAATATATATGTAACTTGCTGTACTTTTATCATCTGACATGCTCAAATATCTTTGTTACTTTAGATATATGTTCTATATGTGATTTTCTATTAAATTAAATATTAATATTAAAGCAGATATTATACAAGTTTACTGAAGATGATCCAGTGGAATTTTTCAAAATGCATGAAAAATAACAACATTTGAAAAAGATTTTGAAGCAACTGTTTCTCAATAATGCAAACTTTGACATTCTGCATAAGCCAAGGGAAAATAGTTGTTTTGTTAAAAGAAATTTACATATTTCTTATATACACATACACACACACACGTGCTTGATGACTGATAATGAAAATTTTCCTGATCCTGTGTTTGAATTTTTCTTGGTAAATACTTTCTATACCTTAATTTGAAGGCAACTTAGAGGATAGTTCTGAAATATGCAAAAATGATGAGAAAACTCTGTTACATGAAAAATATCAGCTTATTAGGGAAAATATAATCACTCAAATTAGTCATTTTTCATTATGTGAAAAAAACTATTGAGATAATTAGCTGAAATTCCCAAGTAAACAAAACACTTCATCATTTTGAAGGCATAGCCAGGGTAAGTAAAATATCATCCGGACAAATTAATCTCCCATATGAATCCTGGACTTTGAATTCTGACATTTACAATATAAGTGCATTTTAGCAATTTGTTCAAGATCTTTGATACTCAGTTGTCTCATTTGTACAATGGGAATTAAATATCTGAATCAAAGAGCCATACTAAATTCAATGTGAAATGGAATGGTTGTAAGGGACTATTTCATCACATATCAGAAATTTTCTCTTCCTTCCCCTAGACCAGGGTCTCTTGTTTTGTTCTGTCAAATCCCATTCCTGTGGCTTTTGTGTTTTACTGTCTATACAGATGAGGAATGTCACACTGTTTAACATATACAAACTGGCGAAACATATTTGAAAACAACTAAATATGCTGGAATTTCATGTGAATTAAGTATGTTTTATGTGACTTATGTAATTCATATGGTGGAACAAATATCGTTTTTAAAGTAAAGTATTAAGTCTAGAAACACAAACAACGATTGTAAAGTTTGATATTGAGAATGCTGTGAACCAATTTTACACATGAGGCCCTCACTGAACAATCATCTCAAATATAACTAAGGGACATATATGGTGTGTCAGCAATAGCAAGAAGATGCAGCAGGCTTATACTATCATATGGTAAAATATAAACAAACAACAACAACAAAATATCACGTTCACAGGCACTTATACCAATCTGTGTAAAGTGCCATAAACAAAGGTTGCAGAGGAGTTGATCTCTGCAGTCTTCATGCTGGAGTGGCTGGGGCTGCAGAGGGTCTGATAAACATGTTAGGTTTGCCCGGAGCCCACACTGTGCCTCTTGATAAATTGGAAGAAGGCACCTCTTCTTCCTGGGCCAGCAAGTAATGCTTGGTAAGTTGAATGCCAGCTGGATTTCCACTGGTATTTGTCCCCTTGGCCAGCACGTATTGCACAACATATGCAAAGCGCAATGGAGCTTTGGGCTTCTAGAGTAGGGACCTTAACCTAGCTTTGTTTGGTTGGGTGTTAAACAGTGATGCTCCTCTGAAACCTAACACATTAGCCGATGGAATGTATGAACTTAGGGTGTGGTAAATGAAGAAAACACCACAGGAGGGGGTTTGAGTGGTGTGGCAGAGCACCACAGAAATGAAAAGTTGTGCTCCATCTGTATACTATGAATCAAAATGCACTCTGCTATCATGTGAACCTAAATAGAATAAATAAATAAATTTAAAAAAAAAAAACTTTCAATTGTGATAAATCTTTTTCTGTTTAGGCCCCTCTTCTGAATGGTGTATGGGTTTCTTATCAGCCTACATCAAAGAAAACTTTGATACTAGGAAACTGGCCCCTGTCCTCTTGCACCTCCTGCCTGGGCTACTGATTTTCTAATGGCTTCCATTCTGTCCTTTGAATTTATGATTTCCAAATTATTTTTACATGAGTAAATATTTTCTCAAAACTGTTTAATAAGAAAGCCCAATAAAGTAAATTAGGAAGACAGAATCCTTCTTTTCAC
This sequence comes from Geosciurus inauris, assembly GCA_004024805.1. NCBI lineage: Eukaryota > Metazoa > Chordata > Mammalia > Rodentia > Sciuridae > Geosciurus > Geosciurus inauris. Next base: position 10,724 of record PVHX01017936.1, read on the forward strand.
TATTTATCTGCCTCTTGTTCTAGGTATCTCTGGGATATCACCAGGACACTGCCAAGTGTACTGATCTATAACTGCCAAGATTCTCTTCCCTTCTTCCACCAAAGAACTGTCTACCTCTCACTTCTCTAAGCCTCTGGTTTTCCCTTGCAAACTCTAAAAATATGTAATTGAAATCAAAGATTAATGCTATCTCCTCCTAAAGATTATTTTAATAAAACATCTCAATGCCTTAACCTAAAATCAAGTAATATGGGGGAAAACCATTCATTTAATTCACATCAAAGAGATGATTCTTATGCTACTTAGAATTGCTCTTCCCTGATCCTGTCCAAAGAACCTTAAAGAAATGCTCAAGATCTGTGATTGATCAAATTAGTTAACATGTTAAATCTGTTTTTCGTTATTTGAAAATGCTAATTCTTTGATTATTATAATTAATCATTCAATATGTACCCTGGTAATCATGTAAATTAGTTTACTATTATTCTCATACTAGTAACTGAGCATCATACAGGTTAAGTGACAATACTTAAGATCATTCAGCTAGACATGAAGGGAAATAATGGGCTGATCCGATGTCTTGGATCAACTTTACTTCTATTTTTAACATATTTATTTCATTTAAATATAACTTTCAGACAATTAAAGTAAAATATTTATATAAAACCTTATGCCAACTGCAGTCTTGGAATGTGGCCTATACATTGGGTAAGCGAAGCTCAGCGGTGCAGACAATTATTTTTAAATTTACTGCGATGTGAGGTTTATATTGAAGTAATCCTTGCATTTACCAATACATTTTAAGTGGATTGAAATATATTTTTCAAAGAAAGTTATTCTTTATTTGAAGATTAACTTGACAATATATTCTAAAACATCTATTTTCAAAGTACTTAATATGTTGCAAATATTATGGATTAATATTTTCTCAGTCCTTATCCCCTTACTGCTTAGTACATACTATATTTTTTTTGTAATTTTTTTTCAGTTGTTGATGGACCTTATTATTTATCTATATATCTGTTTATTTATTATTTATATGTGGTGCTGAGAATCGAACCCAGTGCCTCACACATGCCAGGCAAGTGCTCTACCACTGAGCCATAATACTAGCCCCTTTATTATACAATATCTTATATTTCTGTACCCCGCAGTCTAGAATATCAGAAAGAAGATATGATTATATATGAATGATGTCCCAATAGTTCTAAGATAATCATCCATCCCTGCCACATTTAGATGGACATCTTAAATGTAGATTGATTAAACCAGTATTAATGAATTTTTTTAAACTTCACAATTTATGGTTTAATAATATTGTTTCCCACACATAATTTCTACAGCAAAAATACAGAGGTTAAATCATTTATTTTCAATGAAATAGAATGACTTTACAGGTTAATGTGCTTTTATTCCAAAGGTAAGCTATCATTTTAGTCAATTAACTTTTTGTCCTTTGTTCAAAATCCAGAAATGATAAGAAGTTACTTTGTTGCCTTATCCAGTCTGAGAATTTTCCTGAAGCTGTAATTACTATACAGAGAATTTTAGATTTGCTGCACTTTACCAGTCCTGAAGAGGCAACATATACGATGTAAGTGGAATTTCTAAATGAATTTTATCTGGTGGTCAAGACGTATTTAAAGAAAAAGAACTAAGGTCTTACTGTTCATCTACTGCAAATAAATACACTGAAAGGAAAAGGAGTTTTGATTAATACACTTTTACAAATGCAGTAAGATTGTGCTTTCACTGTCAATTTAAAATTGAAAGATAAAGTGTGAGTTGGCAACTGTACTAAACATTTAGTACATACCCAGGCATTTCATATTTTATATGAGATTCGGCTGATTCTTATCTGCTTTATTGACACTTCAACTCATTGTAAACCACATAGACATATTAATTCTTTGAAATTACTCTATTCTATATCTAAATTGATTATAAAGCTTGTATTGGGATCCACAGTCCTGAGTTTGGCTTTCATGGACAAAATCCATTTCTCAAACCTTTTTCTAAATCTGTTTCTATAAAATTTTCTCCTATGGTCTTCCCAAAGTGACTTTGCTCTGTCATATGACTCAAGAAATATTCTTTCTTGAACTCCAGTAGTATTTATCTTGATTAACCAATCATTTTGCACATATTGTACACATTCTTAGATTCTTACAATGTAGCAAAGATTGTGCATGCCTGTTAGTAGTCCAAGCCTATTGTTAAAAAAAAAATTAGTGGGGGAAAAATCAGACCTTAAAGATATGGTTTGCAATTAAATAAACACTACTTAAGGCTATTTTCCTCTTGTAAATCAAAGGAAACAGGAGCCATCCTGTGCAGAGCAGGCAAAAAATGATCCTTCAAGGCCTTGGGTCTAATATATTTTTAGTGTTCTTCCTGAAAACAATAATGATACTTGTTAGTGAATTTAAATAAACTTACTTCAAAAAAATCATAAGTAGTTATTGAACAAGAAAGTGTAGGCAGCTACATATCTATACAATAAGAATATTAAAATGATATCCATGAAGAAGATTCCAGTTCCTGTTAGTTCAATAGACAATATAATAATATTCACATCAATCTACTTTCTGAATTTGAAATAGAATGGCTGAAATTTTTAGCTAGGTTGTTCCTAATGTCTCTGTCAATCATAATGTTAAACATAACTTTAACTAAAAATAATATTTAAAAACACCATTATTTTTATATTAACCACTCTAATAATAAGCTCAATGTAATTTGCAGAATAAGATCTAAAATTGCAAAATATTGCAATGAAATAGAACTGTGACAACACAGTATTTTTAAAAAGGCTTTTAATATTCAGAAAATATTTGGTAATGTTTAACAATTTATACTTCACTTACAAAGCATAGGAAGAAATATTTTATTTTATTCATGTCACAATGTTACAAAGATGAACATAATATGCACAAACAATTTTCTTGTAATTGTAATATGTCTTAGAAATTATGAACAAAGCAATTTAGATTCAAATAAATGTGGTACAGGGAGTTGAAGGAGTATCATGAAATACAACATCTTTAGATAACTGGATGAGGATTTCTTCCCAGTTAAAAGCAACTGTTCTATGAATCTATACTGACACTTCATAAGAAGCTCCATAAATATGTGCAATTTTTATGTTTTTGTGTAATGGTTAAAAATAAATTTAAATAAAACAATAGACAGGCAAAAGTAAGCACATAATAAATGATTAGGATATAAGAAATAATAAATAGGAATTATCATAGACAAGAGAAACCCAAATAGAAAAATTGGGGACATATTTTAATATATTAGACTAAAATAAAATATTAAATATATTAAAATAATAAGTGAAGAGCTATTATTCATTTTGAACACAGATGAATGTGAAGAAAGCAATATTCTAGAAATTTTAATTTGACAGAGAGTACAAATCATACTAAAATTAAATATTTCCAAAGGCAATGAAATATCAAAGAAAATAATACAAGATAGAAATGCTAAGAACTGGGAGGGGGGAAAAAAGAATGATGTGCTATAGCTAAACCCTTAGAACAATCAGCATCTGGTGCACAAACATCTGAGGAAAGTTAGCTCTTATTGGAAACACAAGTACGTAGTCAGATGTAATTTGGGACTGTGAGGTACACAAAAACACAATCAATTAATTTACTGGGAGGAGAATTTATAAAAATGAATGGCTACATTTTAAAAAGAAGAAACATCTCAAACAAGCAACTCAATATTTTAACACAAGGAAGTGGGCGGGGCCGAGGGGAGCAGAACTGGTAAACCCAAATTCAACAGAAAGAAGAAAATAACAAAGATAGAACAAAGAGCAAAACTGAACAAAATAGATAGTGGTAAATGGAGAAGGTAAATGAAACAAAAGTTTTTGGAATAGATAGACAAAATCAACAAATCCTTAATTTTACTAACAGAAAAATACAGAAGAATCAACAAATAATTTCAAAATTAAAAGAGAAATTACAACTGATAAAGGATGTGTATCTTTATGTGCATGTGTATGCCTTCATGTTCTAGCTCTATCCAAAGAGAGGGCAAGAAAGCAAATATACTCCATTGGTATGAGCACTCCTAATACTTATATCTTGATTTCTAATAAAATACATTCTTGAAGACCTAGCTGATTGTTAGACTAAGGCAAATTAGGCACAAGATAAACCTAAAACTTTTTTTATGCCAGAAACTAAGAACTAGAGCAAGTCTCAAGGAAATAGGAGTTATCTTACTTGAAGGGACTCTATTAGGCTAATAGAAGCCATTTATAAGCTGAAGTAAGTAAATTATTATGGAACATTGAAAAAATAAAATTTATTTTATCTATTCAATTTGTTTACTTATTTAGAATATTTTATATATTAAATATGTATGTAACTCTATCACCATTTTCATATCATATGCAGACACACACACACACACACACACACACACACACACACACACTCCCCACAGCAGAAATTAAGGATGTTTTTCATAGTAAAATGCCAAGAGTCAGTTGCAGATGTGGGGGGAGTCTGTAATTGAAAACTACATTCCTTTGCAACCATCACAGTAAAGAAATAATGATAAATGTAGAGGGAGATTTGAAAGAGTGTCAAAATACTGCAATCTCTCCAAAGACTGCTTTGTAGTTGAAAGAAAAAATAGAACAGTATTTAATTTATTAAAAGGTGAAAAAAATTGTACAATATCCTGACCAGGTTATCAAAATGAACATCAACTCTGAGGGATGAATGGATAATATTTACTCACAGATATAATACCTGAAAAGGCACAATCACATACATGTATTCTGATCAAGAATGCATACTCAAACTAATTATAAGGATACATTTGACAAATAGAAAATGAGAAATGGTATATTTATAGTGATAAGCAGGAGAGTACTGTTTTCCTCAAAATTGTCAACATCAAATGAGAGATACAGGCTGTGGTAATGTTACAAATTAAATGGACTGAAAAAATCACTAATTATAATCCTGAACTTAGTTTGTATCCTGTACTGAAGACATAGAAATGTTAAAAGGATATCAATAAATCAATCAACAAGTTTGAAATATGGGTGGTTAATTAAATAAGAGTAAAACATGAAATTAATAAAGTTTCTCAATGTACTTTGGCTATATAAAAGAATATTAAAATTTATAGGAAGTGCATATAGAACATTTGTGGATAAATGTCTGAAATATATGCAACTTACCATTAAACATTTGAACAATTATGTAAATTGTCTTTGTAAAGGTCTATAGGGAGAAAGAGAATCAGCAACCCAATAAGTGATACAGCAAACAGGCAAAATGCTAACAATAGGTGGTCACAAATTAACAAAATCATGGTACTTTTTAAAATATCTGTTTCTGTAACGTTTTAGAAAATTGAGGTTAGTTTTAAAATATATTTATGAATGTACATTTTAATTTTCAAATGAAGTTTGTATCAATTTTTAGCCTTTAAAGCTCCTACCACTGAAAATTTCAAGGTTGAAGAAGTACAGAATAAATATGTAAGTAAGCTTGTTGAAAGCCAGTAGCAATGGTACATTGCCTGTAACCCTAGCAACAGAGGAGGCTATGGCAGGAGAATTGTGAAATCAAAGCCTCAGCTGTTTAGTTAGACTCTGAGCAACTTAGTGAGACCCTGTCTCAATATAAAAAGTGAAAAGTACTGGGAACATAGCTCAGTAGTAAAAAACTGCTGAGTTCAATTCCCAGTAAAAAAACAAACAAAAAACCGTAAGTAAACATTTTGTAAGGAGACACACACACACACACACACACACACACAGATTATCATTGCTAAATCTATGTTTCAACTTCACTGGGTTATGCAGTATCCAGATATCTGATCAAATACTATTGTTTCTGTGCAGGTGTTTTTGGATACATTTGGATACATGGAAATTGGTAAACTGAGTAAAACAAATTGTTTTTCTTAATATGAAAGTATGCCAGCCAAGTAGACCAAGACCTGAATATAGCAAAAGGCTAACCCACCCAATGAGATAACATTCTCCTGCCTGTATGTCTTCAGTTTAAGATATCAAATTCGGGACTTAAAATGAAACATCAGCTCTTCCTGGATTTTATGTTTGCCAGGCTGGAATTACAACATCAACTCCCTTGGGTCTCCAGCTTGGATATCTTGGGACTTGTCAGTTTTCACAATTATTTGACCCAGTTCTTTAAAGTCTATATTTATTTGTTCACCCATCCATCCATTCTTCCTTTTGGTCTGATTTTTTTAGAGAGCTCTAATATTTTATTATACACTAATATAATGCAAATTATCTAACAGTACAGAATCAACAAGTGTATTAGAGTTTCTAGTTTATTAAGAAGCAAAAATGAATTAATATATACTATTGGAATATCTCGTAACTAAGTACTTAAATTTAGATGTCTTTTATCTAGAATTACTTGTTTGAGAATTATTGAGAATTATTTTACCATGTAAAATAGACATTAGTAGACAGCTGTCAAACTAATCTGTAACTCAAATCATTTTCTTAAAGTACAAATGATGTCATATCCAACTCCCTGTTCATCATTAGAACATATCTATTAGGCTTTTTACAAATAATATTTTAATTTTTATACTTTTAAAAAAACAGCCTGAAGTAAAATCTAGGTTTTTGGATTTTGTTTACATAATCTGTTAAATAAGCTTCTGGGTGTGTTGGAGCACACCTTTAATCCCAGTGACTGGGAAGATTGAGACAGGATGATTACAAGTTTAAAGCTAGCCTCAGCAACTTAGCGAGGCCCTCAGCAACTTAGTGAGGCCCTCAGCAACTTGGTGAGATTCTGTCTCAAAAATTAAAAAAAATAACTAAATAAGAATTGGGAATGCTTCAGAGGCATCAGGAAAACTACAAAATGAAGCAGCAAGATGATGTTCTGGTGTATTCTTGAATGGTACCCTGGTACCACAATTCACTACATTTGTGCTAGAGTAATGTGGGCCAAGTTGAGTTGGGTCACTCACCTCTGCTACACTGTTGAATGCAGAACTCAGATACTTTCCTCTAAAACCTAAATTTTAATTATTGATGCATAAGAAATTACCTCAAAACTTAGTAATGCAATAATTATTTTTTGTTTTATATGGGAATGGCTCCATTTATTTTTTCTAGTTCAGGTTTTCTATGAGTTTGCAGTCAAGATCTTGCCTGAGGCTGTCGTATTTCCAGTCAGTCAATGGACATTTCGTATGTACACTTTATACTTCAAAACAATGAAGACAATATTGAACAACCATATAATGTCTAGTGTGGGGAAATATCTGACAGGTTATCTAAGTATTATGCTGATAATAATGATTACTTTTATTTAGTCTGTATTATGTGGCAGTAATGAAAATTGTCTCTCAGTAATTTTTTTGCCTATTATAATTCACATAATTACCATTAAACACAAGTATTCATAATTAACTTGTAAGATATATCAGTCTCCTAAAAGTTAACAAATTTCTCATGATCACACAGGTTTAATAATTAATATGGGCTGGGCATGGTGGCCAATGTATGTATCTCCAGTGCCTTGGGAGCTGAGGCAAGAGGATTGCAAATTTGAGGCCACCCAAGGTAACTTAGTGAGACCCTGTCTCAAAATTTTAAAAGTGTGTGTGTGTGTGTTTGTGTGTGTGTGTGTTGGGAGGGAGTTCTGGGGATGTAGCTCAATGATAGAGCACTCCTGGATTCAATATCCAGTACTAATTTTTTTAAAATACAGAAGTAAAGCAATAATTTGTTAAGTACTGAGATAATAGAAGCTTTTCTTAAAGAAGAGATATATTATCAATTATTTATATGATGATAGAAATAATCCAGTAGAAAATATACCTTAATTATAAAGGGGAGAGAGAAACAAAACTTGCTCCTGGGACCTTAAGTAGGAAACAGGAGGATGGAACTTGTGCAATACTGGAATATGGACAGCTATTCTTCCTAAGAAAAGGCTGTATTTATTGAAGGCTGTATTTAAAGATGCTAATTACATGATGTAGTTTGTAGAGACAGGTGGTGGAAAGCTTCTTCTCATTACTTATATTTTCTCATTGAAAATAGAACATTTATCTATTATCCTCTGAAGAGAGGGGAGTAGATAATAAAAAATTAAAGAGATACAAAAGTTGGTATAAGTGGATATGTATTTGTTAAATATTATGGCATTGATGAATCAAATAGACAGTGCCTATTTGGTTTTGGTAGTCATGAATTTAGAATGACAATAGTCATCAGTGTTTGCATTTTTCTCTGTGTTGAGCTGTACTGGAGATGTTGTGGGATAGAAAAAAATATACCAAACTAGTTGAATATTTTTAACAGCCAAACTAACAGAGAAAAAACTTATAATGATAATAGCAGTTAATATAGATTGGATAAGAAGAAAAGTGAGGATATGAAGGGGCAATGGAACCCTGTAACACCAAGTCAATAGATGAAAATTACAAGCGATATTAAGAAGGTAAAGGTGAAAATTGCAAGTGATAGAGGAGCAAGGACATTATTATGGCAGAAAAATTTTAATGGAACAAGTTCTTACCAATTATATTTTTGAAGAAACATTTTTAATTATAAGAAATAAGTCTAAGTTACAATCAAGGAGTTGGAAGATAGAGACAAGACCAAAAGAGAGATTAAATTGTCAAGAGGCCACATTATTGAAATGCTATTTTACACAGTACTTATATTAGTCAGCTTTGAGTTACTATAATTAAATACCTGATGTAATTAGCTTATAAAGAGAAAAGGTTTATTTAGTTCACAGTTTGGAGGTTAAAGTCACAACTACTTGGTTTGGCCTCTTAATGAGGGTGGTGGATGGAAAAAGTGAGAGTACATGTTGGAGTGGATGCTCATATCAAATTGATATCCTCATAGTCTAGCCAGAAAGGGGAGAAAGAGAGAGAGGAGAGAGCGGGAGAGAGAGACAGAAAGAAAGGCTGATCAGAGTCCTACAATCTCCTTTGAGGGCACACCACCATTGACCTAAGTAGTCCCACTAAGTTCCACCTCTTAAAGTTCCAAATCATCTCCCAGTACTACCACTCTGCAGACCCAGCCCTTAACATATAAAACTTTGGGGGACATTCTTCTTAATATAGAAAGAGTTATGATTAAATTCACATTGAAAATAATTTGAAGTTATGAATTTCAAACCTCCTCGATTTTAGAAGAAAAGAAAAATAATCAGGAGGAACGACAAATAGGACATCTTCCCCAATGTCAAGACTAATGGCAAGGGACCTGTATGGCTAAAGGACTGTTGCTCAATGAGAAACCAAGTTTCAATAAGACAAGTTGGAAACTTTCAGAGAAGAGTCTGAAGATATTGAAGAAGGCAGGTTAAAGACAGACTGTGAATTCCAGAGGGCATAGGAAAATTAAGGGATCTGGAAAGAAGAGAGAATTGGAAACAGATTAGCATGTGAAAATGTCTAGGGATGATAATCTATTTGGGGAACCTGATGGGAGTTGTTCTGATGCTGTATTAGGTATTTGGTTTTGATGTAGATTTTCTGAATGAATTTGTCTTCTGACATAGGTGGTTCTGTGGCTCCCTCTTACAGTGAAATAAAGTGTTTTGCTCTCGACTTTACACCTCTTCTAATTCAGGATATGGATTATACCTATAGAAGGAAGACACATATGATAATAAATAAGTAAATTTTACTCAGATTAATAAAATGTCAATACTGTAGTCACACATAAAGAAATTTTTCAAATCCATATCTCTTTCCACTTTTATAACTCAATGTTCTGCAAGTTACCATCATTTTTCTGAGACTATTTCACAGTTTCTAAGCAATTAAATAGTATCAATTCTTGCTTCTTTCAACTTTTTATCCTCACTGTAGCTAGAGACATCTTTGTTAGACACATACAAAATCAATTGGTATTTTATTAAAAGACACCTGTGGCTTCCCATTTCCTTTTTGGAAGAAAAATCTTTCAAAAATTTAACTCAGAAATATCTACAAGAGTTTTCATTTACTGCTTTCTCTAGCCTCTCTCTTTTCACTTCAGGTCCCTTTCACTACAGACACTGTGCACTTGTGGTTAACTGTGTGTCTCTAGCCTCTTTTTTCCAATGAATATCTTTATATCCATACCCTAATTCAATCATCACTTTCCAAAAGAAATCTTCCTTGTCCTCCTTGAGGTCATTGAATCCTAATAGATGCTATTGTAGTAGTACCAAATGTCTCTCATGCAGGGCACTAGCTACCTTTGTACTATTGCATTTCCTTGAATAAGTATTTGACCCATGAGTTCTTCCCACAGTCTCTGAATTTTAGGATGGCTCGTAGGCTGTTCTTCTCCTTTTGCCATTATCTAATTCATTCCATGTATGAATTTGGCATATAGTGATCCAATCAATTAATTGACTTATTAAACTTTTTATTGCTTTACAGAGTTCTGAATAACATTCATTAAAACCTCCTGGTTTAATACAGCAAGAGATTGGAAGCAGATGGGATTAGGGTATATTTACATGCTGATTGTTAAAAAGAAGAAAAGAAAAGTAGAGAGTAAATGAAAAGGAAGATAAGAGAAAGTGCTTTTAGGAAAAAAACGATGGCTTCTGTATTTGAAATGTGCTCAATAAAAAGAAAAAATAAAAAGAACAATTAATTTTGTTGTGAATTCTTTTTTTTTTCACTTGAGTAAATAAACCCAAGCTTTACCTTTCTCACATTTCAAATTTCCAGTATCTGCTGCATATTAAAGAAAACAACCTCCATAGACTGCCTTAAAGGTCGCCTACTTGGTGACCAGAAAATTCACTTATAGAAGAAACTTTATGTGCCATTGATTTAAACCTGTTCTGCTGTAAATCGAGCACTTGCTAGGGCCTTGAAGAATGCCGGCCAAGGTGCAGCCATGGGGCATGAGAGCCATAGCAAAAGGTCAGCTTCGCTTTCCACTCTCAATTCCCTTTGTTGCACGTGTTGCTGATTTTTTTTTCCTTTATCTTTTTATTTTCCTAAATGTCCTTAGTACATTCACCTTGGAGCTCTTCTAGTATTTGAAAATACACCAACAATATATAGTTCTTAGAGGAAATTTTGTTATTAGAAGTGAAGGCAAGTGTTTTCTCTTAAAGAGCTCAGCTAAAGTCATCCTCCATATAATCCCTCACTGATTATATAATCAAGCTTTTATAATCTTGTGACAAGGATAGAGGTCAGGAGTTCATACAACATTAATTTGTGCATATTAGTATGTTTCTGGAAAATCTTTCTTGGAAATGCACAAGTATTCTTGTAAAGGGTGATTAAATTTGAGCACATGTTTGATTTTATAACCACTGGATAATTTATGTTTATTCAAGAGCATGAGATGTACAAAATATGACATTGCTATTATTAATTTCTGTATATGTTCTATATTGCCTTATGAAGAACATAATTTTTCATTCTTTGATACATTTACATGCTTGTTTAAAATAATTATGTCAGCTTTCTCTTTGTTTCTATGTAATATACACTTACCCCTATTTTCAAAGGGAATTTAAAATAGATTGGGGTTAGAGAATAATTTTTAAATATTCAAAGGTCAGACAATATATATTTCTGAAAAAACAATCTAACAGCCCTTTGAAGACTGAACTAAGATTGTGTAATATGTCATCAAAATTAGTTACAATTAAAATACAAATTTGCTCACACCAACTCACAGAAAATAGGAATTGGAAAATTCAAATCTTAGCACTTTTGATATACTTCTACGGGGTTTAGGTGATTTCCATTGTTTCTAGTTTTGTAGTTCACACTAGTTATCTTCCATTTTATAACATGAGGACCTACGGCCTACCTATGCCAGTGTACATTTACTTGTCTATACCACCTCTAGCTTGAAATAAGATCAAAATTTTGGTCAAAATGTAAACTAAACCAAGTACATACACCCAAATATTCTAGTCAATTCAAGCAGTTCTTTCACTTTTTATATTATCAAAAGCCCATATGTATTTAACTAATCTTTCTTTACTTATATTGTGTTTTTATTTCCATTTCCTTCTATTTCCCAAAGTCTCATGTGATTGTACATATTGATCTTAAAGTCTAATGATTTTGAGAGTTCCCAGATAACTGAGGTTATAGTGCCAGAGGAGTTAGCAACCTGTCCTAGTGGGAAATGATTAGAAGGAGGATGTAGGTGTTTGCAGAATGCCTTTTACAGGATAGTTCATTTTACCTGACAAATATCCTAGCTCTAGTTTTCTACACAGAGACCAGAAGGTAGTTTGCATGGGGAACGAACTTACACTGGAATACATGCTTGTGGCTCTTGTCTGACCTGTGACTGTGACCAATTTATATTTGGCACCATCTGTTTCCCGAACTGTAGCAACAAACAAATAAACAAATCAAAACAAAAATAGCCTGGGGTTGCCTCTGCTTCAAATGTAAGGCATGAATCCAGTACACTCCAATAGTTATTAAGTTCAAATATTTATTATTTACAGATCCTGGGCAGGAATGATGGAGAACATAATGCATCAGAAGACCAATTCTCTCTCTTTCTCTCTCTGAGCCATAGACTCAGAATGAAGAGCCAGGCAGAGAGAGACTAGAGGTATATATCAAGAAGTAGGCTATGGGTCACTTTAAGTTCCCAGGGAAATACCTCAATGGTTCTTTAAAGGAAAGTGTAGAAAAATAAGTAGTCTTGTCTGCTAGGCAGAGGAGTTATCCCTTATTTCTTATTTTTGGCTACTGGCTTGGGCCTTGTAGACGTGGTGTAAACTTGGAAACTGTAAAGGGTAATTGAGCTCTGTTTTGGCTACGGGAAAGTTAAACTTGTATTAAAAATGGGGGTTAAGACAACATAAAATTATAGGAATTTGCTATAGTTAGCATGCACTTATATTAAACATGCAACAACTGAGTGGAAATAAACTGAGAGTACCTTAGCCTATGGAGCAGAATCAGTGGTATGCAGGAGACCAGCTGGAGGATGCTGATGATGCACAATTCATCTCACCTTTTATGAGATCATGTTGTTGATTTGAAATTAGTTGTGATGGAATATTAACTCTAAATGTATCATGAAATACTCTAAATTAGTATCTATGGTATGTGTTTTATTTATTTTTTAAGTCAGATGTGTCCATTCCAGGTTTCAGGATCACATTCTTAAGCAATCTGTGCTTTAACTTTCATATGAAATTTGGAAAAACCATAAAATTAAGTGTTGTAAATAATTGGAATGGACATTAAATTTTTTTATGATTTTTATCACTATTAGCTCTACAGCTAACAAGAAATCAAAGATTTTTGGGGTTGTCATAAAAGTTCTCTAGTACTCAGACTGTGACTGGAGTTAAATGCAAATGGACCTGACTTTGTCATTTTATTTCTGTAATTGTTCAGGTGCAATCAAAAGAGTACATCTTATGTCACCCGGAGAACAGCCATAATACCATCATAAAGGTCAAGTGAAACACCTACTTGGGCATCCAAAGCATGTGCTTCAGTTGGTATATTATTACAATCAATCACAGATGGTAGCTTTGATACTGCCAGTTACCAATGGAAGAGGAGTGTAATTAACTCCCTGTAGGGAGAGATAATTCCTGGGACAGGTTACCTTAGCAACAGATAAGATAACAGGGGCAGGTTATCTTGATAAGGGTGGAGAAAGGGTTCTGGAGGCATTAGCATTTCAATACTTCTCCAACTTCCCAGACCCAAATTGGAGTCCTTGATCCGACCTGACTCAATTTACCTATCTACATTGACTGCCTGTCTAATTCTGGCTTCAACTTGATGGATTGTGATACTATTATGTATTATGGTAATTAACATTTGGTTCCACATTGTTGTGGAGTGCAGCATTGCACTAAATGTAAGGATACAATCCAAACAATCCCAAATTTCTACTTTTGTGAATTCATATACTGGGATTGTATCAATTTTATATCAGGGTTCAATTAGGAGGGAAAAAACATGAAGTAATTTGAATTCAGAAAGTTTAATTTGATGAATAATGGAGAAGAGATCTCCATCTCTTGGTGATCTGAATGGTGAACTGGATGGTGAGAGTTAAAGTAATCTTTAAAGAATATAGGATTGTTAACAAAGGGATCAGCCACATTCAATGAGGTTGAGCTAGGATAGCCTAAGGAAGAAATTTCCCACTACAAGAAGTCTGCAATTTAGACTCTGTTGGAAATGGTATATATGTGATTCACTGGATGGGACATAGATTGTTGAGGTAATTTATTGTAAGACTTGGTGAAAATCCTTCTAATGGTTTTCTGGGAGAAATCACATACAGATACTGTACCTTAAATATTAATGTATAGTTACTTCAAGGATGTTGGGGAGTCTTCCCATGGGAAAATATTTCATCTGTGGTATTTCATGGCAAAATTTCCAGTGGAGATACCTGAGGGGATTTGCTGGTGGGTACTTCTTTTTGCTGCTGTCAATAGAGCAGTAAGGGCAGATCTGCAGGGGCTGAATGCTAGACACTGAGCTGAAGTCAGGTGCTGGAGAAAGCTGTGCCCTCTAGAACTCAGTAGGGTAGAAAATCATGCACTTTCATAAGTCAAATCACAAAGCATGATTTGTAATAGCCCAGAGGTGGAGAAAACTGCAGATTCAGAAGCCAAGTGTAGGACAAAGCATACTCTAGAAGTCTGGCAAATGAGATAAATTCACAGGAGCCTGAGAAAGCCCTTTCTTCCTCCTGTGTCATTCCAGCACCCTCTACAAACATGGCTCAACATAATAGTCAAAGACGGTGATTTTGAGATGAGCTATTGTGTTTATCACCATCACAAACATTAGATGAAAAATGTTGTAATAAAATTTATAGAGCCAAAATAGATTCCAATGGACTTTTAAAACATGCTGTAATAGATAGGGTTCTGCCTTTGATGTCACTATGTGCACTTTGGCAAATTATTATCTGGGCTTTAGTTCCTAAACTTTGGAATGAAGGGTATTTATTATAATGTGTTACACATTGTAAAGAGCTCTAAAAATAAAACTTGTCACTTCTTTAATTATTAATAGTGGGAAGATATTCCACAGGGGAACATCATAATAATCCTTGAAGACTTTGATGTAAGAAATAAATTAGAAGTGTTTCCTTTACTCCTACTTTGGGGTTTAAAATATCCTTCAGATACAAGGGGGGGGGGCTCTGCCTGAATTCAATATATTAATATCTCTCTATTTCTCTCTATCTTGCTTTTTTTTTTTTCTGATACATTTTAGAAGTTACTAAAGAACAATCTTTAAGGAAATATGTGTATCTTCAGTGAAAGGCTACCAAATCTCTTTTTGAAGGAAAGATTAAGAAGGACTAAAGGGTAATGTAACTGATGTTAAATGAATTGTCACCTTCATTTGGCTGTGGACATTGGTATTTCAATGTTTCAATACAATGTGACTTTTCTGGTTTATTGTTTATTATTTAAGTGTGTGCCAGTTATCAGACAATACAAGAATGAAACATGACAAAGAAAAATTTTGAAATGTAATATGATTATTCGAGTTATGTCAGCCTTTTCTTTAAAAAAAATGTAAAAATGTCATCAATTCTGTATTTTGTGCCAGTTTTCAAGTTTTTTTTCCTACATAATAAAGCATTATGGCAAAAATAACAATATCCTACTGTATCCACCATCAGTTAGTGATCAACCAGAGAAGCAACACCATTTAAACATATATTTCTGTTACAGGAAACTGTTCTCAAACAACTAAAGGTGCTGGTTACAGAGTGTTTATAAATTTTTGCCTCCATTTCTGATGTGGGATCTTGAAATCTCAGAGCAGGTAGCTGATAAGAGGAAGCTGTTAAGAAGGGAACAGTAAAGGCAGGTGAAAATCTTGAGATGAGCTGGAACCCTAAACTGAAGCCAACCATTCTTGCTACCATTCTTGTTGCCTCTGACTTCATGATAAAAATACCCTACAGAAGATTAGGACTCTTATTTACAAAGTCGAGCCTTGACTCTGAAGAGTGAAAGAAGCTGGAGGGAACCAAAGGATAAGTAGAGCAATTGCATCCACTATATGCAGGCACTCCTACATGAGAAAGAGAGAATGCAAAAGAGAGAGAGGTGGAGAGAGAGAGAGGAAGGGGGGGGGATGCTTAGAGCTTTCTATCTCCCCTATAATCACATAACTTGCCTTATATTTTCTTTCTGAGTCTTTGTCATAAAACCCATTAGAAGAAAGTATTAGCTCACAATGATCCACTGGAGTATCTTATAAACCAATATGAAATCTCACTAATTCTTATACTACATTCATGCAATTGTGGTCCTCATTGTCATCTGCCAGAATTTTAGATGGAGATTAGAAGGGGACAGAATAATAATGCCAGGAAATGTTAGTCTGCTCACTGAAAGATCCTGAATTTGACTGGAACTCAGTAGACTTTTCACAGTGTATGGAACCTAAAAAAAAAAAAAAAAAAATCTCATTCATCAAATCCAATTCAGCTAAGAACTTTACTAGTAAGTTGGCTACTGTCCAAAGGGCTTAAACAATTAGTTTATACTTTGGCTACTGTGTCTAACTCTCGTATGAAAGTTCATACTGTTTCAGTTCCTGCAGGAAATTCTCCTTGTAACCCTTTTGTTTTTTCTCCCAGAATGTCCCACAGGAAAGTTTCCAAATACACTCTGCAATCTAAAAATGGCTCACTCTTCTTTTGTCTGCAAGATCTTTTAACAAACAAATCAACTTTTTGCAGAAAAGCCTTAGCAACTACGATCAAAAGATTTCTAGCCATTCTTCTGGCTCTTTTTGCAAAACTTACAGACTCAATGAATTAAAGTAAACATGGTCACAGAGAAATAATGAGATCTAATTCAATAAAGTGTAGTACTGTTTTGCTTTGTTCTTAGTCTGTCGCTTAAATTTGTATTTGGCTTTCTTTTAAAGAATCTTTTAATGAGTCAATTTAGATTAATTTAGACTCTCACATACCTCCAGGTACCAACTGAAAATATTTGATGTTGTTTTGGAGTGTCTGGTCCCTTTTTTCCTAACATGCCTAATAATCTTTTTAATTGACAAAATAAAAATTTCCCCATTGTGGTTATGGCATTTCTAAGCTATTTCTAGTTAGGTTATCCCATACCCCTGACAAAAGTGCATATTCTATAGCCATTATTTTGAAACATGAATCTAGCTGGCAGCCCAGAAGGTGGAGACCTATACTCTGAATTCTGAGGAGCTAATTACTAAAAATATGAAAAATAAAAACTTGCAAACCAAAAGCAAAATTTCCCACTCAAGACCCTTGGCCAAATCCAATTCAGTGAAATGTTGAATCAATTCCAACTTTAAGCCCAACTAAGATTCTATGTAAACACATAGCACACAGGCAGCTTCCAAAATATATTTGTATTCTCCACTGGGGGGGGGGAAATGATTCTATGTAATCCAAACAACTAAGATCTCTTATATTTTCATTAGTGAAATTTTATAGTACATTTTGTTGTGTGGCAATGTAAATGATTCCTAATTTTTATCAGCATCTTAGCTACATTTTTTTTCATACAAAGAACCTGTAGAAACATTTCAAGACATCTCCTGAATTTTGTTAAGCATGTACTATAATTTATAAATTATTTTAAGGATATCAAAATCTTTCCACATGTTTATCAGTGCATTGTAGTTGTGCATGTTGTTGGAATTCGTTATTACATGTTTGTATATTCAAACAATATAACAATATAATTTGGCCTATATCACTCCCCAATATTCTTAATATATTGATTCTTTAAATACTTAAGTATTTTTACTTACAAATTTTTATTTATGCACCTCAGTAAAATTTTATAGTTTTCCTCCTTCTAATTAAGAGTCTTCTTTGGAATTTTATTTCCATTTATTTTACATTTTTTATGTTAACAGTAAAAATATTGCATCATATATTCTGGCAGATATTTACTTCAATATTGGAGTAACTGGTTTTGGACTATTTATTTTGTAAGTAGTAATCATCTTGATCTCTTTCAATTATGTGTATTTTTTTCAGTATAGATATTTTGTAGCATAATTATGAAATCATTTGCAAATTACAATAATTTAATTTCCTATTCTCACACATATTCTGTGTGTTTATATATAGATATAATACTAATAAATATGTATATCTATGTCTATATGTAAGTGACATATATAACATTTTGTCACGTACTGCATTTAGCTATAACTTTTAGAAAAAAATCATCAAAATTGTGAAGTTACTTTTGACTCGACTTAAGTATTTATGTGATTCCTTTATGTGACTCCATTAAAGATGTTTGCTATGTTTTGAAAGAGAATATTAAACATTTAAGAAAATTTGTTAATATGTAAAGACTTCATGTTTTATGCTTTTTTTCTATTTATTTATTTTTATGTGGTGCTGAGGATTGAACCCAGTGCCTCGCACTTACAATGCAAATGCTCTACTACTGAGCTACAATCCAGCCCAGCATTTCATTTTAATTGCAAATAAAAGCTACATAATTTTAAATGATCTATTAATATTTATATAGACATTCATGTGATATTGACCCATTGATAGAATAAATTACCTTATTTTCCAATTTTGAATTCTTTTCATCTCTGAGATTTGTGGGTGTATTTATTATATTTAAATTCTAATATTCGTTTTATTTAAATTGTCCATCCATACACCATAACATATGCATGGTACTTATATTGGTGATAAGTTTTATATCTCTTAATTATTCTTGTTTTTCTCTCTGCCTTCTAAAAATTTTTATCATCTCTTGTTATATAACTACTCTGTTTCTACACCAAGTTACAGCATAATTTTCAGTCTGTTAAAAAGTTCTTGTCATTTCAAGAAATTAATCCTTGAATCTATTTTTAAATGCTATTATTTCCTTTTAATCATATATTTAACTTTCTTTTCTCTCTTCCCCTTCCTTCTCTTCCTTTATTCCTTCCTGCTCTCATCCTTCATCCCTCCCTTTTTCCTTCTTTCTACTTTACTACTTTGTTTTCTCATGATATAAGGATGAGGACTTTAATTTTTCTGACAATTGTGTTTTCTAATTCATTAACTTTCTTTCATTCTATCTTATTTAATAAATCATTTGATAAGTGCATTATTTTCATTATAGCTCTGTTTCCTCTAATTAAGATGCTCATTTTATTAATTTCCATATAAACTCTGTTTTACAAGAACTGTTTCTTTTCAGAAGCAACCCATATTTATAAGTTTGTTCTACAGAAAAATTTTAGCAATATAGAACTAGAAATTCCTCAGTTCACAATTATTACATTTTTAATTTTATTTCACCTTCTACTCTGGGGAATTCATTGAAGATTTCATGAGATTACACTATAGTACCTATTATGGTAGAAAGTTGTAAATTCTTGAAATAAAATTGTACTACATTTATAACTATGTGCATAATAATAAACTTATAAATATAAAAAAGTTTAAATTGTGTCCATCATTAGGTCACACTGCTTAAAAGAGAGCTGAGAATATCATAACTCCTAAAATAATATTCATAAACTAAAGTGTGAATAAGTGGTACAATACTAATATTAACCTATAGTCATTAACATAAATTATTTCAAAATAGGCTAATTATTACTTTTATTTCCATTATTTATAATAAGGTTATAGCAATGTATTTTAAAGCATATTAAAGCCCCTTAAAACTATTAAGCAATTTTCAATTGTTTATTAACATAAAATGATTTAAGAAGCTATATATGAAAACTACAGAAGACTTATCCAATATATAAGTATATAAAATATGTAAGCATTAACCTCTTATCATCTCAGGTGCACTTCCAAGTATAAATACCCTCTGTATTAAGCTTCTAATCTATTATGTATTTCTCTCGGACTATAAAAATTGCATATTCCTTCCATAAGACTCATTTTTATATCTTAAAATTATTTAAAAGACCAAACATATTCATAGGTAAATATTTTGTTTATTTAAGCTTTTATTTACCTAGAGAATTTAATGTTGTACATTGTACTTCTTTCTTTTCCTTTTATTTTTTTCTAAAAATACCTTAGACTGCATAAATGAAGATTCTTTAAAACAGGAAAAATACATCCTGTGTATATATTTGTGTATAATTTGCTATTGTTCAATGTAGGTGAAACTGGTTTTTATCAATTTATACATAACTATATCATTTACTGTTAATGCCATTAATATGTTCTGACAGCAATACTTTCAGAATTATCTTATTATTTTAAAAGGCAGCATAGTGTTGCATATTTCAAGTGTTTACCATAGATTATTTAATTATTCCTCTTTTAATGAGTAATTCAATTGCTCCTTATGTTTTCTACTAAAATATTTCTTTGTCACACAATGTGCAGCAAGCATACTCTTAGAAGTCCTTGTCTTAAGTAGAGGAATTTTAAAATGTTGATACATATTTTCAAATTGACAAGGTTCCCACTATCCCACCATCACATTTTATGGGAATTTAGAAAGCACATTTATTTATCTACATAGATGTATCTAGTCCCAAGACAAAGGCTTATCTAGTGGGATACCTTCTGCCTCTATTTCTTTCCTTGGCCTGGTAACATTTATTCAAATGAACAACTTTAAATTTGTATGCAGTGACCACTAATACATCATTTTAGTCCCAAATTATGCAATATACTCTATTAATAGTGCATGTGTTCATCATTATTTTAACTTGCATTCCTTTATCTGTGGTAAGGTGAATCATATTTTAATATATTTATTACTCTTTGTCATTACATGATTTTTAAGCTACTATTATTAGTATTTAAGTTAACATATTCTTAGTAATATTACTTTGAAATGTTAAGATTAATGAGGCTAACTGTAGGTAAAATAATAATTTTGTTTCAAATACATTTGCATAGTAAACTCATTTAACTAATAGAGTTGAATTTAATTCAACTAATGAATTTACATATTTTATTACCAATTAAATTTCTACATATATACCATCAAATTCAGTAAAAATTAGCAGATAGATACAATTAGCCATGATCATGAAAACACATTACCAAGAATGCTATGCATTGTTAATTATGAGTATGGAAAATTTAATTACTCATCAGAATAATTGGTATGCTTGTTATATGTAGTTTTTCATATACATAATAGGAAACAGAATTCTTCTAAGTTCATTGGCATTTGAATTGAAGATATCTATATTAGCATCATTTACAATCACAAGAAACTGCATACTCAATTCAGCCTGATTAGTAAAAGGAGTTGGCACTATAAAACTGGCTCCTGAACTAATTGTAAACACCTGGAATGAGATTTCCTAAAAGCATTGACATTGAACAAACAGCAATTAAAGTTATGAAGCTATTTATTCATGGCCTGGCTCACTTCAACTCCGTCACTGCTCAACTTTGACTTTATGCTCCAGTAATGTAAGTCTGAGTGTAATTTCTTCCATATAACAATCAATAGCATAACTTAATTGAGCTCATAGTTTACTTTAAAAGAATTCTAATTTAAAATATTTCCATGTTTTTATGGATGCACTATAATTGTACATAATGGTGAGATTTATTGTTACATATTTTACATTCACAAAATATAGCAATATATTTTGGCTAATATCATTCCCCTGTATTTCCCTTTGCCCTACTCTCCTCCCTTACTCTCTTTTCTTTCCTCTACCCTATTGATCTCCATTTAATTCTCATGAGATCCCCATACCTCTTTCTTTGCCCTGTCTTCTCTAGTTTCCACATATGAAAGAAAATATACAACTCTTGACTCTCTGAATTTGACTTATTTCACTTAACATAATGTTCTCAAGTTTCATGCATTTTCCATCAAATGACAGTTTCATTCTTTATGGTTGAATGAAATTCTATTGTGTATGTTTTCTTTGTTCATTCATCCACTGATGGAAACCCAGATGGTTCCAAAGTTTGGCTATGGTAAATTATGCTGCTACAAAGGTGGGTATGCATGTATTGCTATAGTATGTTGACTTTAAGTTTTTAGGAAAATACCAAGGAATGGTATAGCTGAATCTTATGTTGTTTTCATTCTTAATCTTTTGAGGAAACTCTGATTTTCATAGTTGTAATAGTTTTCAATCCCATTAATAGTGTAAAATGTTTATTTTTTTCTCCACATCCTCTGAAGAATGTATTATTGTTTATTTTTGTTAGGTTTGGATGTGAAGTGTCCCCCAAAAGCTCATGTGTGAGACAGTGTAAAAAGGTTCAGAGGAGAAATGATTGAGTTATAAGAGTGTTAACCCAATCTGTGAATTAATCCCCTAATAGGGATTAACTAAGTAGTAACTGAAGTTGTAGGGTGTTGTTGGAGGAGGTGGGAATTAGGGCACAGCTTTGGGTATATACGTATCTGGCCAATGGACTCTCTCTGCTTTCTGGTCACCGTGTAAGCTGCTTCTCTCTGCCACACTTTTCTGCCATGTAGTTCTTGTCCCAACTGGAGCCCTGAGGAACGGAGCAACTATCTATGGATTGAGACCTTTGAAACTGTGAGCACTCGAATAAACTCAAATAAACTCTTCTTCCTTTATAGTTGTGTTGATCAGGGCATTTAGTCACAGCAGTGAAAAAGCTGACTAAAACAGTTTCTTGATGGCTGACATTCTAACTAGAGTGAGATAAAATCTCAAAATTGCATTTTGCTAATTGCTAAACTGCTAAACATATTTTCTTTCATATATTTGTTGGTCATTTGTATTTCTTCTTTTTTTCATATTTAATTTATTTATTTGTTCTATTTAGGCTTACATGATAACAGAGTGCAATTTGATTCATTGTACATAGATAGAGGATAACATATCAATTCTCTAGTTGTGAGTTGTATAGAATCACAACACATATGCAGTCATACATAAAGTTAGGGCTATGATGACCATCTTCTTTTGAAAATAACCTGTTTAGTTCATTTGCACATTTATTGAGAATTATTTTCTGTGTTGTCTGAATATATTCTGAGTATTAATTTATAAAAGTAGCTAGCAAAATTTTTATCTCATTCTGTAGGTTCTGCCTTTACAATCTTGTTTCCTTTGCTGTACAAAAACTCTATGATTTAATGCCGTACCACTTATTAACTCTCGGTATTATTTCCTGAATTTTAAGCGTCTTATTGAGAAAGTTGTTGCCTGAACCTTTATGTTGGAATGTTGACCCTATATTTTCTTCAAGGAGTTGCATAGTTTCTACCCTAATTCCTAGGAATTTAATCTATTTTGAGTTGACATTGTGCATGGTGAAAGATAAGAATCTAATCTCGTTCATATGGATAACCAGTTATTCCAGAACAGTTTGTTGAAGAGGTCATCTATTTTCCAATGTACATTTTTGATGTTTTTGTCAAGCATATGATGACTGTATTGATGTGTTTTCTTTTCTGTCTTCTATTCTGTTGCATTGGATCATGTGTCTGTTTTTATTCCAGTACCATGCAGTTTTTGTTACCATAGCTCTCTAGTATAATTTGAGGTCAGGCATTAGTTTCTTCCAGCATTTCTTTATTTTTTAATTTTAGAATTGCTTTCAATAGGGGCTGGGGTGTGGCTCAGTGGTAGAGTGCTTGCCTAGCATGCGTGAGGCACTGGGTTCAATTTTCAGCACCACATATAAATAAATGAATAAAATAAAGGTCCATTGACAACTAAAAGATATTTGAAAAAAAAGAATTGCTTTCACTATTGTGGGTCTTTTATTCTTCTAAATGAACTTGAGGAGCTTTTTGCTAGTTTGGTGAAAAATGTCATTGATATTTTAATGGGAATTGCATTGTATCTGTACATTGCTATTGGTAGTATGGCCATACTAACAATACTATGTTAATTCTTCCTATCCAAGAACATGGAAGTGTTTCCATCTTCTTGTGTCTTCTTCAAATTATTTCTTCATTGCTCTATAATTTTCATTCCAGAGGTCTTTCACCTCCTTGGTTGGATTTATTTAATTTATTTCTAGTTTGTTTTTTCTTTTGTTATTGTGAATGATAACGTTTTCTTCATTTCTTTGTCAGCAAATACATTTTAGTATATAGGAAAGTTTTTATTTTTGTATGTTGATTTTATAACTTGTTATTTTGCTGAATTTGTTTATTAGTTCTAGAAGTTACCTGGAGGATCTTTTTGGATCTTCTAAATTTAGGATTATATAATCTGCAAACAGTGTAATTTAACTTCTTTCTTTACTACTTTTATCCCTTTTATTTCCTTCTGTTGTCTTATTGCTATGGCTAGAACTTCTAGTATTATATTGAACAGAAGTGGTGAGAATTAACACTCTTGTCTTGTTTCAAATTTTAAAAGAAATACTTTCAGTTTTATCCATTAACTGATTTTGGCTTTGGGTTGTTGCATATAACCTTTATGATATTGAGGTAAATGCCTTCTTTCCCTAGTTTTTTCAGTGTTTTCATCATGAATGTGTACTGAATTTTTTCAAAGGCTTCCTCAGCTTCTGTTGAGATGATTATATTTGTCCTTATTTCAATTAATGTAGCAAATTACATTTATTGATTTTTTTAACGTTAAGCCATCCTTTCAGCACTGGGATAAAATCAACTTGGTCATGATGTGAAATCTTCTTATGTTGCTGAACAAAATTTGCTATTATTTTATTAAGGATATTTATATCTAATTATATCAAGGATATTAGTCTGCAATGTTCTTTCCTTGATGTATCCTTATCTAGTTTTTGTATGAGGTTGATACTGGCTTCATAGAATAAATTTGAAAGTGCTCCATCTCTTTCTATTTCATAGACTAATTTGAGGAAATTGGCATTAATTCTTCTTTCAAGATCTGGTAGAATTTAACTGAGAATCCATCTGGCACTAGGCTTTTCTTCTTTGGAAGGCTTATAATTATTGCTTCTTTGCCATTGCTAGCTACTGGTCTATTTAGGTTTTCTACATCCTCTTGATTGAATTTTGGTGAGTAATATGTGTCTAGAAATGTGTGCATTTGTTTTAGGCTTTCAAACTTATTGGAGTACGAGTTTTCAAAATAGTCCTTGATGATCTCCTGTATTTCTGTGATGTTTGTTATGGTCTCTCCTTTTTCTTCTCTAATTTTATAGATTTGGGTTTTGTTTATTTTTCTTTGGTTTAGTTTGGCTAAGGATTTATCAAGTCTTGTTAGCTTTTTTAGAAAACCCACTCTGTTTCATTTATTCTTTATATTGCTTTGTTGTTGTTGTTGTTGTTCTGTTTCATTGATGTTGGGTGTAATCTTAATTATTTCCTTCCTTCCATTGGCTTTGAAATTGGTTTATTCCTATTTTTTCATGGGCCTTGACATGCATTATTAGGTTATTTATTGGGGATCCTTCTGATTTTCTTATGTAGACACTCATAAATATAATCTTTCTTCTTAGAACCTTAGAACCATTTTTATAGTGTCTTGAATATTCTGGTATGTTGTCTCACTATTTTTGTTTGAGTCTAATAATTTTTAAATTTTCCACTAAATTCCTCTATCACTCATTCATCTTTCAAAAATATATTGTTCAATCTTTATGTGATTGTATATTTTCTGTAAGGTTTTTGTTGTTGATTTATATTCCCATTCCATTATGATCAGATCAAATAAAAGAAATTATATATATATATATATATATATACATATATATATATTTTGTATTTGATGAACTGCTTTGTAGCCTAAAACATGGTCTATTTTGGAGAAAGTCCCATGAAGAGCTGAGAAGAATGCAAATTCAGGTGTTGTTCAATGAAATAGCCTACAGATATCTATTAAGTACATTTGACTTATAATATTCTTCAGGTCTGAAGAATCTTTACTGAATTTATGGATGGATATGACATACATATTGGTGAGAGTGCTGTGTTAAAATCACTTAGCATTATTTTACTGGGGTCTCTCTGAATCTTTAATTTGAAAGATATCTGTTTTATGTAATTAGATGCACTAAAGTTTAGGACACAAATATTATCATTAGTATGTCTTCTTGTTGGATAGTTCTATTTGTAAGTATGAAGTGACCTTTTTTTCTTTGTTCTGATTAATTTCAACTCAGATCTGCAATGTCAGATGTGAGACTCCTGCTTGCTTGGGCTGCATTTGCATGGTATATCAATTGTCACCCTTTCACTATCAACCTGCATCTGCCTTTGCCTGTAAGATTAGTCTTATAAACATCATAAAGTTTTTTTGTTTTTTTTTTTTTTTTTTGGTACTGGGGATTGAACTCAGGGGCACTCGACCACTTAGCCACATCCCCAGCCCTATTTTGTGTTTTATGTAGAGACAGGGTCTCACTGAGTTGCTTAGCACCTCACCATTGCTGAGGCTGGCTTTGAACTCGCGATTCTCCTGTCTCAGCCTCCCCAAGTGCTGGGATTACAGGCTTGAGACACTGCGCCTGGCTATAAAGTTTTGTCTTTTTTTTCCTAAATCCATTCTGCCAGCCTATTTCTTTTACGTAGAGAATTGAGACCATTTACATCAATACTATTATAGAGAAATGTTTATTAGTTATTGCAATTTTGATTTATTTCTAATGTTTAATTTGGTCGTAATTCTCATTATCTTAGCTTCTCCTCAAATGATATTTGTCCATTTGTGAACTCTGGGGTTGGTTTTTATAATTCTATGTGTAATATTTCTTTAGTATTTTTTATAGTGCTGGTGTAGTAGTCATAAATTCTTTTAAATTCTACTTATCTTGGAATGTTTCTGTTTCTTTTCTTATTTTGAAGGGTAGATTTTCTGTATATGGCAACAGTGGTTGATGGTTATTTTATATCAGGGCTTGGAACTCATCATTCCAAACCTCTTGGTTTTTAGAGTTTATGCTGAGAAATCATATGTAATTCTGATTGGCTTACCTGTAAATGTGACCAGACATTTTTTCTCTTGAAGTTTTAAAATTCTATACTTATGTATGTTAAAGAATTTTAATTATAACTTGTCATGAACTCTTTCTTTTTTGATTTTGCCTATTTGGGGTTCAGAATGCAACCTGTATCTGGACATTCATTTCATTCTTAATGATGAAAATTGTTTTGTTATTACTTCCATAAGGGAGTTTTTCCATTCCATTTACTTGTATCTCACAACTTGCTGTGATTCTAATAACTATGAAATTTGTCTCTTAATGTTATCCTAGAGTTTTTGTATATTCTGATCAATGGTTACTTACTTTTTTAAT
Organism: Geosciurus inauris; assembly: GCA_004024805.1. Taxonomy (NCBI): domain Eukaryota; kingdom Metazoa; phylum Chordata; class Mammalia; order Rodentia; family Sciuridae; genus Geosciurus; species Geosciurus inauris. The sequence goes on from PVHX01017936.1 coordinate 37,890, forward strand.
ACTGTTTGGATTTTTGAGGTCAGTCACTTCATCTTCCTACTATGATATTCTCTCTTCAGCATGGTCTATTTTGTTAAATATAATTTCAACTAAAGATTTTTTCTAATGTATTATGTCTTTCATCAGGACTTTTATATTTTTTCAATATCTCTACTTCTTTATTGAATTTTTCATTTGTATCTTGAACTGACTTTTTTTTTTCTTTTAAAATTTTATTTATTTTTAATTTACTTTTAAGGCAGAAGAATGCATTTCAAGTCATAGTACATATATGGAACACAATTTTCCATCTCTCTGGTTGCAAACAAGATAGAGTCACACTGTTCATGTCTTCATACATGTACCTAGGGTAGTGATGTCCATCTCATTCCACCATTTTTGCTACTCCCATTCCCCCTCCCCCCCACCTCCCCTCCTACCCCATCCAAAGTTCCTCCATTTCTCCAATGCTCCTCACCCCCACCTCCATTATGTATCAGCATCCACTAATCAGAGAGAACATTTAGCCTTTGGTTTTTTGGGATTGGCTGACTTCACTTAGCACGATGTTCTCCAATTCCATCCATTTACCTGCAAATGCCATGATTTTATTCTCTTTT